>JASAMX010019850.1:0-13143 GCA_030248175.1 Microlaimidae sp. YZB2_3 | reverse complement strand
GTATAGTCTTCCGTTCAGTTACGTATATTGACAGTTCTGCAATATGAAAATAAATTTTCCCATTTTACAGTTTTAAGATACCTCATTAATTTCAACATAATTACTTGTTTTTTTTAAATCCTTAAAAACTCTAACTTGTATAAACTTTGTATATTTAAAATTTAATGAAAATCAATATTGAAAATCGACGCCAATATGATCACAAGAAACCGAATATAAATCAATTTCTGATAAATCAAAAACTATATTTTTTTCTGAAACTAAAATTAAATCAAGTATATTTTTTTTCGGATTTGAAATAGTCCACGTTCAACTAAAATGATCTAAAAACTTGTTATTAACATAATTTGAGTTACTAAAACTTTGGAAATTTACCAATCTATACTTGCGACCTTATGGTCTCCAACAAAAATACATTTATATG
Organism: Microlaimidae sp. YZB2_3; assembly: GCA_030248175.1. NCBI lineage: Eukaryota > Metazoa > Nematoda > Chromadorea > Desmodorida > Microlaimidae > Microlaimidae sp. YZB2_3. The sequence goes on along the minus strand of JASAMX010019850.1, from coordinate 12,719 downwards.
GTTAAAGATAAAAGATATTGGTTGAACTTAATTAATAAATCGATGGCACGTTTTTCAAATTCCACTGATAAATAAACTGGGGTATGGTATTGAATTACAAGTCTCATTTTTGTGGATTTATTACCTAATAAATCAATAGAAAGACATTCTATATTTGAAAATTTGTCAAGAATTGTTACTGAAAGAAATTTGTGACATTTTTTAATGAAAATTACCACCCCACCATACCCATCAATTTAGTCATGGCGACACTATATTGTCCATTACAACTAAGCATGTTATCAGAGACAGAAGCATCCAACCATGATTCAACTATCGCAACAATCTCAAACTTATTACCAGTTAAGACAGATTCTAGTTCCTTCAGCTTATTTTCAGGCTGTGTGCATTACAGTAGACAATCTTAAGACCTGTGCCATATCCCTATAATGAAAAACCCATTTTGCTTTCCTTGGTCGTATTGGGGGGTCCTTGGCTTCGATAGCCAGAGTGATGAATCTCCTGGAACCCTGATTGCTTCCATTTGCCACTTTGTCTTCGTGGTTGATTTTGCTGGTAGGAGGAGACGCCCACTTCCCAGGTGTCGGATAAAAGGCCATTCTTCTTAATGTAGTGACTTTGCCCGTGCATGCGGGTCTTTTCTTCACAGAGCTTGTGTTATTCGCCTATTTTTTGACGCTCATTAAAAGTATATGAATGGCAAATAGAAACGTTCGCAAAAGGATGGGAAGTTTTTAATCTTTTTGGAGCACTTAAAACTTTAAGCTTATGAGCAGTTCCTTCAAAATGGAGTTTTAATAGGCGCAGAAACTCATTGTTTCGCTGACCCATTCAAAAGAATTCAACCGGGGTAAGCGCCGGACGGTCAGGAAACAGAGCAGACAACAATTCATGGATAGCCCGATATTAGGATTCTTAGTCACCTCCTTCCTCAAGACCGCGTACCACCACAAATTTTTCATTGGCCTCATGTTTGTTTTGTTCTTGAATTATAGGAATAATTAGGCTCGAGAGATGCACCTCATTAATTTGCAAAGCTTGTGTTTATGCGGCGGTTCTTAACAACAGACCAATCTACATGGTTTTCATTAAATTTGGACTCTTTTTCAGAGGCACGATCTTGAATCAACCGGTCTTCTGAAGCAGACATTTAAGTATCAACTTGACACTTAAACTTTGACATTTCCTTTGGAAGATCCAATAAACGACTTACACAAAAGCTACAAGGGATTTTGGTCTTAATCTGTCTAAATGCTTCTTCTGAAACAGTTGCACATAGAATGTGAAACGGATTTTCATAGGTTTCACAAACAGCTAGCGAGTCCTTTTCAATGTTCACAGACTTCTTGCAGTGACCGCAGATAGGCATAACGATAAAAGAGAATCGAGTTCAACTGGTGGCAGAAAAGATGGGAGGCTTTGCTGAAAAGGGCCTCTGGGCGATAATTGTGACACGCTGAAGAAATAATTGTGAAAATCGGATTACAAGAAGTCAAAATTTTCAAAAATTGTTTTTTTTTCCACCGCCGAGACATGGCTGCGCCAAGGATTTTAGGTATTAGTGTTCGTGCCAAGGGGTGAAGCTGGAGAAAAAAGCAGGAAAACAGCACTAAACACAAGAAAAGGTTTTTAAGTATAAACCTGGACGGTAACTGCTGCTGCATATCAGGAAACTTCTTGCATAAGAATTTTAACCATTAAAACAGAGGGAACGCCAGAGAAAACAGAAAACCCGACCATAGGATTTTATTAATTAAATGATGAGACATAAATTAACTTCAGCGTTGCTTTGTAATTAAACTTTGATTCCTGTTAAACTAAAGTTTGAAATAAAATCTTAGAAATTTAAAAAAGGGAAAACTTTACGTATCCCTAAATAACTAGATACATTTTAACTTTTGATTTTAATCCTCTCTTTAAAAACGCTTTTTTTACACGCTTTATACCTAGGTGTGTTCCTTTTAATTTTTTTTAATAAAAATTATTAAAGATTTTTACTGCACATACCGCCCGTTAAATCTCTAATCATGTTTTAATGCATAACAAAAAAGCAAAAGAATTTTGAATGAAAGAATTTTTTTTTTAATTTTAAAAATTGCAAAAAAACTTTAAAAAACAAACAATCATTAAAAAAAATTAATTTTAAAAAGAACATAATCGTGCAAAACTCCTGCAAAAAAAGTTTATTAACAGCAATAATGAGTAAAAAATTATAGCTATAGTTTTTATCATTAATTTTGTTTTGTGCTTAAACTTCCAACAAAACAAAGTTGTTTTTACTTGTATTTTAAAAACGTTCTTTAACTACACTATCATTAAGTATAAATCCACACATTCTAAAATAGCAAAAAACAATAAGGATTATTTTTTGTTAAATATATTGTTCTTATAAAATTTTGTCACTAAAATTGTCGTGCGTTCAATAAATAGATTTTTTTGTTGGAACGAAAATCACACAAATCTCCATGAATTGCTTACACAGTACATGCATATAAGCTAGAGCTTTAGTTGCAGATTTATATTTGTTTTCTGCAACAGGCCTTTAGTTGTTGTTAAATCTGTGTTATCTTCATCTTTTGAAATGTAAGTTTTAACTTGTGGTGCTATTCCTTTTTATTTGTCCTTACCGTAAGATGTAAATTTGTTTTATGCTTTTAATTTAAATATTCGATGTATTGTTTTATGTAAATTTTATTCTTGATTAGTAAATTTGGGTAATCAGGTCGCTGAATTATTTGTGAAATGATTAAGACCAAAGTCTAAACCACAACTAATTACGGCTTTCATTTTCTATTAGTACAACTCCAAGTTTTTTGCCAACGGCTCCAAACACCCGAAATCCCAATTGTTGGGCATTAAAAGAAAACATCCTAAAAGGTTTATGGGATAGTTTCTCAGATTATTTACATTTTTAGTATACAAAAACGTTAAATTGTTAATTTTGACAGGTGGGTATATCCCAAAATTTAAACAAAATGCCTTAAAAATAAACTTGTTTGAACCGCAGCTGTCTTAAATTTAATGGATTTGAGATATTCAGAAATTTATACAAGATTGAAATAAGCAAATTTACCTTGATTTTATAAATAAAACGCAGAATATTGTTACAAATTACTTAGTAAATTAATCTTCTAAACTGTTTAGTAAAAGCTTATAATCTACCACGTCAGTTGTAAATTTTTCATAAATTTACTTAACTAAATTTACTTGAATTAGTAAAAAATCTAATAACTTTTTGTCTGGTTCCTTTTCAAGGAATTTATTAGTAGTTTTGTTCATAAAAAGTTACTATGAATGAATTATATCTGGCTGACGCTAAAAATTAGCATTCAGACATGAGGGGACCAATTAAACTTGTACGGTACTGACGTGTTTTTTTTAAAAACAAATAAGAACGCAGATTTTTTTTTAATTCCACCTTTTCACAAAATATACAAAAATTAACCACTTTTAACCCTTAAAAATTTGCATTTGAGTTTGATAGATAATTATTAAAATACAGTTTTTAATCTTTGTTATTAATCCACTTTAGTGAAAAATTTTGAATGCTTTTGTTGTTAGATAGTCAATTCAATTCTGCAAATATCGCGGTCAGCTAGATTTTATTTGCCTATCGCTATTTTAAAGGAATAGGTTCTAAAATATAAAAAAAAATCAAAACACAAAAATAAATAAAAGAAATTTAGCAACTTTTAAATCATCCAATTAAAATAGAAAAAAAGTAGTATGTAGTTTTCGTGGCAAAAACTACTATAAACTTCAATATCTTATAAAAAATTTAGTCAAAAGTTTACAAATTGTACACTTTTTCATTGGTAAATAACTAATACTAATTTTTTTACTAAGATAAATCTTGTGAAATGTTACTCAAGGGTTTCTAAAATATGTTTTTTTCCAGTGCATATGGTTTTTGTTTTAAACAACAATAAGAATAACAAGTTCTGATATAAAGATTGTTTTAAAAATACTTAAATATTTTCTAAAAATTAAAAGTTTTTTAAACGTCAATATTTTGGGTTGATATAATCCTTTCTAACACAAATAATTTGGTTTCATATCATTAATTTTATATATTCAGTTAAAAATGCGTTAAAATATTTTTTTATCTTCAAAAAAATATAAACATATTTTAACATATTGACTTTAGTTTTAGGACATATTTATGTTTTTCGTTTGATAACAACACTCAAGCTATGTTTTTCATTTGTCATTTCTTGGCAAAAGCCATCATTTTGACGGGCCTATTTCTTTTGCCAAGCTTTTGAGTTTTAGCGTGCCTTAACTTTAGTACTACAACCAAAAAACCCTTTAGTACTAAAGCACTTCAGCCTTAGCTTAAGTACTAAAGACACCTTAGTGTATGTTGTGTCGATTAAGTAGGCGGCTGTTTTACCAGTTGTTTTCAATTTTTAGTTGTGCGCCTAACTGACGATAAAATTGAATACGTGGTAGCGCAGGTGTTTGTATTTGAGGTTGGGTGCCCAACTAAAGACAAATTCTATCAGGGTGAAAACAGCCTTGGTGGTAAAGTAACCACTCATTCTCTGAGAAAATATCACATGTAGAGAAACACTTGACGCAACTTAATTATAATTGGTCACATCATCTCTGCCAACTTTTATTATTATATTTTCTCGGGCTTATATTGTTCTTTTTTTCCTGACGGCGAGCGGTTACGCCCTTAATTTTGGCTGAAGGATTTTAAGTTTAGTGTGAAAATTTAAAACTAAACAGCACGCTAAGATAAGGCTGCGCAGGTGGTTGTAATTAATACAAAAATGATAGTGGAAATCATGTTCATAGCCTGAATTTCCGAAAGGGGGGATCCAACCCTGAACAAAATTTCCGAAAGGGGGTCCAGGGGTTCCAAATCCTAAACGGTATAAAGGGGGCTAAAAAATTTTTCACACTTTGCGCGGAGTGCTTATTACCTTGTTTATGTCACATATATTATTATTTTCCTATTATTTAATAAAAGCAATACTATAAAACAAAGAAACAATTTTTGCAAACAATTTGATACCTTAAAATTTTCAATTTCCAAAACATTAACAACTAACACATGAATAAATTAGCTAAGCAACGCAATGTCCAAGAAAATTTTTTTAAAACTACTTCTCCTAATCTTTAAATTTTTAACCTCACTAAATATCAATTTAAAGTGGGGGGGTCAGTCCAGCGTGGTCATATCAAGATTACAAAAGAAAGTAACAGAAATTTGGAACTGAAGACCATTTAAAACAATAAGAAGGGGGTGGGTCCAGCGTGGTCATACCAAGATTGATTAAAAAACAAAGTAATTTTGGAGGTGGAGACTATATAATTATTTGAGCGCTGAGCGGAGCGAAACGCAAGAAAATTTTTAAAAAATGGCCGTTCTAAACCCCCAAATTTTTATCCTTGGCGACCCAAAAGGGGGTCTAACCCCGAATATTCCCCAAGTACCAGTATTTTTGTAGTGAATAATTTACTCATTGTTTTAAACGTAGTTGTTTTACAATAAGTTATTGGAAAAAATTGTTTAATAGCCTAGGTATTAGATTTAAATAAACATTCAGGATCCCAACAAACCATTTTTAACGTTTTTATTTGTAGAAGATTAAAAACAATTGGGGTTATGTTATGGTTTTTGCAACTGTTTTTTTTTAATTTTTTTTTGCAAGATGTTATCTAGGGTAAAGGTTAATTAAAAAAATTGGAAAAATAAAAATATAAAAAATATAGATTAAATCCAAACTAAAAAGATTATCAAAACCTACACAATTGACTGGAAAACATCTTAGAACTTTTTGTGGCAAATCTAAACTAATAAAAAGAATGGGAGTTTTTACTTGCTCTATAATAATTAAAATTGTCTAAAATTGCGCTCATATATAAATTAACTTTTTATATTTACTTTTGCTGTTACATTTAATTAAATAATTAGCTGGTGTACTTATAATTTAGAGCTAAAAATTTTTTTTTTAATTTTTAAAAAAGCCCAATTAAAAATTCATTTTGGCTTATATCCCAACAAAGCCGATAGGACAGTCGGGGCTTGTCAATAACACCTGATATCTTTATTGTTATACTTATTATTACATTATAATATAATAATAATATTACCTTATCATTATTGTAAATACTTTTTTATAGGACAGTCTATAAAAAACATTTGTCATACCTTAAACTCTATAAATCGTGACCCATCTTAAATCGAATATTCTGTTATAATATATAGCAATAATATTTAAACAAAAGACAACATCAGAAATTTATTTTTACTGTTCTTGGTGGTGAAAGTGTTTTTTCATAATTTTTGTGAAAATTGAGTTTATTTTGGGCTTAGAACAATCCTTAATTTGGCAAGAAGCATAATTGCCTTACTTGTAAATAACAAAATACTGCAAAACAGAGCTCTCAGCGGGGTCAAGGGGCAAAACTGCTCAAAGCCCCTTGTCAGGGGGGTAGAATAGGACATATTTTTATTTTAAGACACTAAAACACACTAGAAAATTTAATTCTAGCTAAAAATTATTAATAATTTTTGGTAGTTTATCCCTTCATATTAAAAATTTGTGTTTAAAACATTATTAAGTCTAATTTATTATTTATGGTAGATTTATTTGACATGTATACCTTAGATATTAATAGGCATAACCGATTTAAATTGAAACACTTAGGATAAATTAGCAGTTTAATCTACCGGCGAAGCGGATAAATTTTGGTTTTATGACTACTAAATATGCTTTTGGAACGCACCAGAACAGTTTTAAATTAATGAAAAGGACAACATTTTTGTCTCTGGAAATTAAAAAAAATGAAAGTGTTCTCCCCTTATGAAAAAATTTGGCTTTGCTAAATTTTGGGGTAAAGGGGAGGTAAGGGGCCGCCCCCGTCACTTTTTTGAGCACGCCACTGTGCTTGTGGCTCCAAGCGGTTTTGGTGTTTTGGGCACGCATTACAAAAATTATCTTACAAAGTATCTATCTTTAAATCAAGGCTGTAAGACCATCTATCTGTAAGACGCTTTAAAAAAGTTAATAAGCTTCAAATTTAAATTTTGTTTTATTTCTTTTAAGAATAATCAAAACCAAGTGAACATTGAAATTCATGATTCAAAATTTTAGGCTAATTTATATAAAATTTTAATATTTTTATAAACAAAATAATTGCGTAAATTTAAAATTTTTATGTAAAAAAATTTGACAACAATTATGACGTTCAAAGATTCTCAGATTTATTTTTAGTGAGTTAAATACTTGTATTGATATGTACGTTCCTACTTATGTTATAAAAACGAACAAATTAAATCTGCCAAAAAACTAAAAAGTCTAAAAGCGCGTAAAAGTTTAAAAAAATGCCAACTTTAAAAATCAATATAAATTGTGTGCGCAAAATTACGAACAAGACCTTAAAAAATTTTGTTGAAAAAGAAAAAAATCTTATCGATTCAAAAAATGTCAAAAAGTTTTATAAATTTGTTAATTCTAAAACCAATTTCAAAGAATCTCTTCCGCCATTACAATAAAATGATGGCACTTTTGCGTTTGCTGATCAAGAAAAAGCTAAAATGCTGAATAATTTTTTCAGCCTAGTTTTTACTACCGACAATAGCGAAATTCCAAATTTTAAACATAGCGCATTTGAAGGCACTGCGCTAAATTTTGTCAAATTTTCATAAAATAAAGTACTTAATGCTATTCATAAACTTCCTCCAAAAAATTCTAAAATCGGGATGGCTTTGCCGCTATCTTTTTAAAATTAATAAATACTTAAATCGCACTTCCACTATCAATATTGTTTGAAATAAGCATGAAAAATGATGTTCTACCCTGTATCTGGCGCACCGCTATTACCATAACTATATTTAAAAAAGGGGGTGTTTGTAATTGTGATAAATATAGGCCTGTAAACTTAACGAGTGTACTTTGTAAACTACAAGAGCATATTCTTCTTGATGATATACTTATCTATTTAAGAACATAACTTAATTACTAATGAACAATATAGTTTTTTTAAAAAAAGAAATCAACTTGTACCCAGCTGTTTTTGAAGAATGGACTAAAGCCTTAAATCAGGGAAAACGCATTCACTGCATATATATTGATCATTCTAAGGCTTTTGATTCGCATTCAAAAATTATTAATTAAACTAAAAGCCTATGGAATTAATTACAAACTTTTAAATTGGATATAAGCATTTTTATCACACCACACCCAATCTGTTTTAGTGGGGAATAGTTTTTCTAATAGTGCAATTGTAACATCGGGGGTCCCCCTTCTTGACCATGTCCGTTTCTTTTTGTATGTCAATGATTTGACGAACTCTCTTGTTGGTAATTGTCACAGATTTGGAAACGAAAGAGCCACGGGTACTAAAGAACCACAATTTTGGGACGTAAGAGCAGCATTTTTTGGGACCAAAGAACCACAAAAAGGTCACCTTGGAGCCAATGGAGAAAGGAAAAAAGATTAGAAACAGGAAATGGCGCGACCTTAGAGCTGGTTACCATAGAGCCCCAAAGTGACCTAAGAGCCAAAAGGGACAGAACTGTTTAGAAATAACGTTTACATGCGTAAATCGATATCGTAAGAGGGACTAAAGAGCTAAAGTAAAAAAACCGTTAATAAAATAACTTTTATATATAAATTTAAATGTTTTAAAGTTTGATATAGTTTTGTAATTATTTTTAAACTTTAATTTGTCACATATTTGTGACAAAATTATATTTTTCATGCTTTTAAATAACAAATTTCATTCTAATTAAGCAAATCTTTTTTTCTGCTTAGGTGTAATAGTAAAAGTGTTTCTCAACGACCGATGGAGTCATTAAATCTCGTTTTTTTAGGCGTGTTTGTTATGCTGTGCCAAGCAAGAAAGTAAATTTTCTCCAAAAATGAGTTTAAAAAAAATTACAAAAATTTATAAATATTTTAAAAAACTAAAAGAGTGATGTTCCTAACTTCCAATATCATACCTCTGAGAGCTCCAAACATTTAACGCTGAGGGGGTTCCAGAGCTCTGCGCTTTAAATAAATTATTTTAAGTTTATTAAAGCTTGAAATACATGTAAAATTATTCTATTTGTACTTTTAGCGTTTTAAAAAAGTTAAAAAATATTTACAAAAAAATGACCTTTATTTTATATGACCAATAAGAAATACAATCAAGAAAATCTATAGATAAATAAATTATTAGGAAAACGAATAATTCTAAAAAAACGCATAAACATTGGAGTGATTATAAAACATTTAATAAAAATAAAATTGCAAACCTGTTAAAGTCTTTAAAAAAACGTTTCTAAATCCCCTCTAATGTGTTTATTTAGAAAATTACACCTTGTAACTAGTGTTGTTAAAGTACTCAGATTTTATTCCAGTACCAGTACCAGTACTATGTTGATTGTCCAAAAATATTCCAGTACAGTACCAGTAAAAGTACCGTCATCATCCTAGTTGCAGTACAGTACCAGCACTACTACCTACCTCGAATTTTATTTTGAGTACAGTACCATTATTTTTTCAAAAACCCAAATTTAATTCCAGTAATCCAGAAACTAGTACTAGTATTAATTCCAGTAGCAGTATTTTTATTAATGAATAAATTCATTGTTTTAAATGTACAGTTTTTTACTATAAGTTATTGGAGAGATTTTTTTAATAGCCTAAGTGTTAGACTTAAACGTGTTTTTTCAGCACATGTTTAATTTTAAAATTACTAGGTCATTTATAGTATTATCTTTTGTTTCGTATATTATTTTTTGTGTGTTTAATAATAATATTCTTTATTATCGGTATAGTAAAATAATCGCTGGGTTTTTTACGTTCTTCCTACAATTTTTGTTTTCCTTTTTTTATTAAAGAAAAATATTCAGAAACCCAACAAACCATCTTCAACGTTTTTATTTGTGAAAAATAAAAAAACAATTAGAGCCATGTTGTGGTCTCAACCGTTATTTTATTTTTTAAATATTTTAACAATTTAATTTTTTAAAGATCCATTCAGAAGTTTATGCAGGAGTTTCTCTTGGGTAAAGGTCACAAAAAAAATTGGAGCCTTATTTTTAAATTTAATTTTTTATTGAATAAAAGTTTAAATTTTGGTTTTTAGAGTTGGCAATTTTAATTTGCATAGGTTGTTACAATTCAGGAGTAGGTTATTTAAATCCTCGTGTCAATTTTCAAAATAATGTTTTTTTATTTTAATTTTTAATTGCAAAATTATATTTATGTGAAAAATAAGAAAACTAAATACTTTTTAAAATGCGGGGGCATTCAAAAATACTTTTGTAATAGTAAAAATAAACCATAACCTATTATTAATTAAAAAAACGAACTAACTTAATGTACGGAATTTGCATTTTTTTTCACGCTTTTTTTATCTTTTTAATTAAAAATACAAAAGAAAAATATGCGGAATTTACTGAAATGTAATTTTTTAATTCTAAACGCAATTTTTTTAATATACTTTTTAATTAAAAATACAAAAGAAAAATATGCGTTTATTAATTTACAGCTGTAAATTAATTACAGACAATTTTTATGAAATAGGCTCCAGAAAACATTTTAAAATGCTTCCTGGCAAAATTGAACTTACTATTTTTTTATAGGACAGTTTGTGAAAAATTTGTTATACCTTAAACTCTATAAATCGTTGCCCATCCTAAATTTAAGTGTTCTGTATATAATATATTGCAATAATATTAAAATGAAATTCAACATCAGAACATTTTTTCTGTTCTTTGTGGTTAAATTTTAAGTGTTTTTTTATATTTGTTGCAAAAATCGAGTGTACATTTTTTTATACTTGTTGTAGAACAACCTTTTGTTTAGCAAGAAGCTTAGTTGGCCAAAATTTAAATTTACTAAATTTAAGGTAGTTTATCCCTTTAAATTGAAAATATGTGTTTAAGACATTATTAAAAGTTTAATTTATTATTTATAGTAGTTTTATTTGAAGACTTATATCGAAAAGTGTCCTCTCAATTCATGTGGTTATTAGGGGAGAGGCACCACGGATTGTCTCCTTTAGCGCCCAGTCGCCCCATCTAGCCAATTTCTCCGCCATAGCGACGCGCGTGGAAATATTTGCGCCTGCCTTCTTGCCCCCTACTCTTTGCGGCGTTAATATGACTTCGCCTGTGAACGCAAAATCACTGGTGTCCCAGCTGTTTAAACACCTTCCCTGCATAGTAACCCCAACGGACCCTTCTTTAAATCTGCTTTGGGTTCACAACCAAGTTTTTGTTTGGCATAGTTTTTATGAAAAAAACCTAAACAGACAATTTGATTACACCAAAATAGAATTTGAAACAGAAACATTTTGTAAACAAAAGCCTAAACAAAACTACTATGAATGGGTTGTTTTGATTTTTTGAACATTTAAGTAATTTAAAGATTATTTTATCATCTGAGCAGTTTTAAAAAATAATAAATTCTTCAAAATAAATTCTTCAAAATAAATAAATTCTTCATATTGTTAAAAATTGATCTTAACAGACCAATTCAAGTAATGTGTTACACTATTAATATAACACACAATTTTACGCATGTTTCTTTTAAATGATAATTAAAAAACGTAGCATTGGGTACTAAAAAAAGTCGTTTATTTCATACCTTTTAAGAATTAAGTTTATGAACGATGGCGTGTTAAGCTTACTCGGTTTTTTGGGGCGCTTTAGGCGTCCATCAGGGTATGAACTTCAAGTATTACCCAAAAATTTACAATTTACTAAAAGCTAGCCTAAGTTGTTGTTTTTAAGTTAGTTTTTTTGTGTGTTCTTTTATAATTTAAATTTTAATTCTCCACAATCAGGGTTAAAAGTGAATTTCAATCAGTTTTGCTACATAGCCAAATGTTTAATTATTAAACATGAGCTAAAATTAAATGAAAATTTACTGATACATTTAATAAACATTTGTTGTTAAAACTAAACGTAATTTTTAAAACACAAGTTAAGTCAATTACAATTTAAAACCAATTGCATAACATTATTGTACTGACTTTCAAAGCAAATATGAAGAATTTAAATTTTTCATCACATACAGCTACTCGATATTTTCTGCATAATTGAGCGTGGATAAAATTTTATTTTCATGCACTAGTGCAAATTAATTCATTCTTGTTTCATTAAATCCAGAATATCCGAAATTTTTGTTTCACCTTTTGATTTAAAAAAGCTTTGGGTTATTTCATTTAGTTTGGAGTATTTTCCTTAGAAAGTATTAAAATTAACCCCCTTATTATTCTTGCCATAATAAGTGTTTCCTGTTTTTCTACCAGCTGACATGGAAACACAGAAAGGTCAGGGCCTGTAATTAGCGGTGTCCCTTCTCCTATCCTTTGCCTGTGGAGTTTTGTTGCGCAATTAGGTAATTGTTCATGTTTTATGGCGTGCAGGTGTAGAAAAAGCGTGGGACGGAATTCTATGATTAATATTTTTAAAGAAAACCATTGGAAAAGTTTTGATTTTTTCACTTTATTATTACTTTTAGATCAAACAAAATATCAGTGATTTTACACATCAAACTAAAACATTAAAACAGTATAAAAGTTTTTTTTTGCTTTTTTTGTTGCCAAAAGTTAAAAAAAAACTTTCATTACACACGAGTTAAAACACATAAAACTAAACATAAAATGAGTTCAAAGTTTGAAAGTTTGAAAAATAGTCTAGAATTCCTTTATTACAGTTGCTGACTGTCATTTTTTAAACTGGACTGTCTATTTAAACGCATAAT
>JASAMX010019849.1:0-44218 GCA_030248175.1 Microlaimidae sp. YZB2_3 | reverse complement strand
TAAATGCTTTAGCTGTGTCCTGCATTATGCGAATTATAAATAAATAAATAAATAAATAAAAAGTAAAATTAAATTTGGAAAACTAAGTCTGACTAGGAGGAGAATCAAATAAAGGGGAGAAAATCGATCCTGCTCCTTATCGGCGAATTCTGCAGCAAATTGATCACAAGTACACCCCGACTGAACGAGGAGATGCCCTCATATTCTTAAGTGGTATTTCTGAAATCACTACGGTTGCTGAAGCGTTAAAGGTAAATACGTTATTTTGTAATTTAACATCATACCATATGTCAATTAGGTGTCTGGTTTTGGTCAAATAGATTGCATTTTAGAAATTGAAACTACTATTATTAGGACAGAATAATATAATAAAATTTTGATTTTATTTTATTGAGATACACAAAAGATATGCTTAGTGATGCACAATAACTGTTGCCAAAGGTGGATAATAAGATCATCCGGGACAAAGGTGTGACACTCGTGTTTAACAAACGCGGCCATGCGAAAGACAACCAGTAGACAGACGGGTGTCATCGAGACGGACGGGTGTCATCCTGACGGACGGGTGTCATCGTTAGGGACAGGTGTTGAGTTTGCCAGTTTCCAAGGTTTCTATCAACTTTGGATGGGTCCGTCCGGCACGCCTCTCGCCTTGCTCACCCCCTCTTCCCACTCCCGGAGGAGCTCAGCAACCGCTACGGGGTTTGCCCAAAGGTCATCGAGGGTCATTGTCAAAGGGACAGGTGTCATCGTGACCGACGGGTGTCATCATGATGGACGGGTGTCATCCTGACGGACGGGTGTCATTGTGACGGACGGGTGTCATCATGACGGACGGGTGTCATCGTGACGGACGGGTGTCATCGTGACAGACGGGTGTCACGATAAATGATTTGAAAACCATGTTTCTAAAGATATGTCTTGCTGGCTGACTTTCAAAAACTTTTACAATTTAATACCGTAACTTTTTTTAAAACTCGAATAAGCGACAAAAAACAAAACAGAAGCTGCGTTAAAACCAGAATAAAAAACGCAAATATATTATTATGCAGTATAAAATCGCATTCATACAATTGTAACCAATTTAAATAAAGGAAAATCTAACCTTTTATAATATAAAAAAAACCGTGAAAACAAACTAAGAAGAAACATTTTGTATTAATTTGTCAATAAATAAATTAAAAAATATGCCCATAATTACTGAAGGACTATTTGTTTAAAAAATAACCAGGAACAAAAAATTTTTCAGTTTAGTTTAAAAATGACAAGTGAAAGAAGCAACAGGATATGACACGCAAATGTGTACAAATGTAGTTTCTTTAAAATAAATATTCGTTAGTTTCATTCGGGTTTTTTTACTGATAAAAAAATGAAATTAAACATTAATTTCATTAATTAATTAATCTTGTTAATGAACAAAATCTCAGAAGATCTGATCGGTTGCATAATAATAATTTTGAATATTTGCTGTCCCAAAAACATTTTATGAGAACTAATTTTTCTGCACTTCGACAATCAATTCGGCTTTGGAATGATTTAAGCACCAATTTTTGTGAACAAACCAGACAAAAGTTTTATAGTAACTTACGTGGTTTTTGTAATTTACATGAATTATTTCATGAGAATGTATTTTATAATGTGTACTAGATCTTTATATTCAACAATTTTATTTTTTTTTAAATTTTTTTCTGCAGTAACCAATAATTATGATTAGGGCTGGTTGTGTGGGCTGTTTTGTCAGTGGAGTCCGGAATCCTACTAACAATATAGTTTGACAGTTGGTCATTTTTGGTGGATTATTGCTGTGGTTTCTGTTTTTTTTTTGTTTTTTTTAGTAGTTTTCTTTTATGTTCAATGTTTATATAGGTAGATGCAAATTTCAGTGCTGTAACGTTTACAAGCTTTTGTGTCTTTCCTGTCTATGTATTTACATGACAAAATAAATTTATTTATTTATTAATATTTAAGTTAAAAATATGCCTAAACAAGAAAAAACTCGACTACAGAGGGATTTGAACTTAGGACTCTTAAATGCATAATATCCAAAGACCATCCACTGCGCTATCGTAATTATGTGAGAATTCGCATAAAAACGTAATATAAACTGCTGTTTACAACCACCGATGTTTTCAGGTTATATTTTTAGTTTTCTTTGGTGTTTTGGGGAATTTTTCAAAATAATGTAAACTGAACTTTATTTTGCATTAAAACGCCGACAAATCTGCGGTAGTTTTTATAAAAATGGATTAGTTTGTGTTTAGTTTTATTGTATTATTTATTTTAAAAAGCAAAAAAAACTAAATATGCATTTGTTGCGTTCTTTACAATCCTTTAATTAGTAAAATATGAAATATATTCAAGGTTTTTAACGAAGTATTCCATAATTTTTTGTCACTTCGTTTTGGAGAATTTTTTTTATTTGCCACTTAAAAATGTATTAGTTTGTGTTCAGTTTTATTGTATTATTTATTTTAAAAAGCAAAAAATACTAAATATGCATTTGTTGCGTTCTTTACAATCTTTTAATTAGTAAAATATGAAATATATTCAAGGTTTTTAACAAATTATTCCATAATCTTTTGTCACTTTGTTTTGGTTTTGGAGAATTTTTTTTTTTGAAGAAAAGGAAGAAGGACCCGACTTTATCTTTATGCCGTTAAATACATCCAGTAAACACTTATTCCCCTTACTTAGTACTCAAAATATTAGCTGATTAAGTGTAAAAAACCCATTAAAACCTTAAAAAATGTTTCAAAAATGCAAATTGTTATGTCGAACTACATTTCTTTAAAATTAAGTGACTTATGCTCTCACTGTAAGCATATTATTCTTTTTATTTATACATTTAGATATATTATTATTTTCTTGACAATGCCGAGCTAAATGTTCAAAAGACAGCCAAGAAGATTAAATAAATATCTTTAGAAACATGGTTTTCAAACCATTTATCGTGACACCCGTCCGTCACGATGACACCCGTCCGTCACGATGACAACCGTCCGTCACGATGACACCCGTCCGTCCGCTGGTTGTCTTTCGCATGGCCGCGTTTGTTAAACACGAGTGTCACAACTTTTCCCGGATGATCGTATTATTCACCTTTGCTGTTGCTCACTCAATGTGATGCTTTATTTCATGCAAATACAATAGGATAATGAATCCATGGATATAATTTTTCCTTATTCTCTGATATTATTTTGGTATTTTAAAACAAAATGTTATCAACAACTATTACATAAAGTCTTTAGAAAACATTACATTGGTGCCTAATAAATATAAATAAAATGAATAAAATGTTTTAAGATTTACGCGGAACAAACCCGGCGTTGGGTAATTCTGATGCTGCACAGCACGTTGAGTCTGGAGGAGCAGGACAAGGTCTTCGACTTGGCGCCCGAACAGGTGCGAAAATGCGTCCTTAGCACAAACATTGCCGAGACCTCTGTCACCATTGACGGAATTCGATTTGTGGTAGATTCGGGGAAAGTCAAGGAAATGAGGTTAGGAAAAATTTTGGTATTATTTTTTCAAGCGGTCGTCCTCAATCCTGTTTTATGCGGTAGTTTAACGTTAACAAAATAATATGATTGAAAAGTTTGTTGTTGCAGTTCATATTGTAGCTCTTGTGGCAAAAGAAGGTTGCGTCTTTCGTCTTTTGTTAGTGATCGTCTAAAAGGCTAGGTCACCTCATTGATTTTTATTTACTTTTTAATCAAATGAGGGTGAATTAAAAAAAATTGAAAGCCTTTTTCAAAACTGTATTTTTGTACAAATTTAAAAAGGATTATAGTTTTTTTCATTTTGATGGTTATTTTAAGTTACATAGTTATATCAGAAATATATATAAAGAAAAATGTGCAACTCATATAAAAAAATAAGTCAGCGTATGCTATTGTAATGAAATAGCTTATTTAAATAGTACTTTTATTATAATGAAATATTCGCCATTTTAATTAATTCAACAGAATTAAAATGAAGAATAAGCCATTATGATAGCATAACTTAATTTTATTTTGATTTTAAAATGAATAGCATGAAAAAATATTGCATAATTGAGTAAAACCATTTTAATTCTGGATAAAAAATTAGCCTATGCAAATTGTTTCCAAATCGAACAAAATTTTAATTTTGACTAGTTGTAAATTCAAGGCGAAACCAGAGTTTTTTAAAGGCTGAATAGCGCAGTTCTGAAGTAACTAGCCAGTATTACACTATGAAATTAAATTTAATTCGTAAAAATGGTGAATTTACTATTATAATAGAAGTACCATTAATTTAAATGGACTATTTTATTATTAGGATTAACCTCTTTAATTGGAAATCTGCCCAATTTTGTTTTTGGAGTTAATTATTTGCAGATACGATAGCGCCACCCGAATGCACCAATTGAAAGAAATTTGGGTGAGCAAGGCGAGCGCGGAGCAGCGGAAAGGCAGGGCGGGTCGGACGGGTCCCGGCCTCTGCTTCCGACTCTACAGCCCCGAGACTTACGAAAAACTGGAAAACTATTCCACTTCCGAAATCAGACGCGTTTCCTTGGAGTCCATTTTCCTTCAGATGTACCACCTAAACCTTCCGCAACCCAAACAGTTCCCGTTTATAGAACCGCCCAACCCAGAAGCCATCCTGGAGTCGATCGAGTGCCTCAAAGATCAAGGAGCATTGATGTAAGTTGATAAAACAGGTTGCGATCGCAAATACATATTGTTGTTGTTGTTCATGGCCTGAGCATCAAGTTATGGCCTCAAGGCAGAGACGTAACCAGGGGGGGCAGGGGGGCGGCCGTTCCCCCCCCCCGAAACGTTCGGATAGAGGAAAAAATAAGGATACTAGTTGGGCGGGGGGCGGCCGCCCTCCCCCCAAAATGGTCGCCAGATAGTAAAATTTGGGGGTTTTCAGAGGCTAAAAACTTAAAATTTTCTAGCGCCTCGCTAATCGCTCGGCGCCAAACTATAAAATAATTTTAGTACCACAATTGACCCCCAAAAACCAAAAAAAATTGTACGCTTCTCTCAGCGGTCACTTTCTATAGTATACACAGACCTGTGCACTGCCCCCCCGGGGTTTAAACGGGGGGCAATTCCAAAACAGGGGGGCACGGAGGGGCAACTTTTTTGAAACCGGGGGCCAAGCAGGGGGAAAAAAGAGAAAAAAAGGAGAAAAAAGAAGAAAATAAGGTAAAAATACGTCTAAAATAACTTAAAATACATTTAAATAGGCTAAAAACTGCGAAAAATTGCGATGATGGCGTCATCATAGTTAAAAAATGGCGTCATAATTTTAGGGTACTTTTTCATTTTTTGGCGGGGGGGCAATAAAACGGAGGGGGGCAAATCCTCCAATAAAACGGGGGGCATTTCCAGACCGTGCACAGGTCTGTATACATACATATATCTTGCTATTTATCTTGCCTAATGCTAATGTTATTTCAAAGTTAGTACAATATTTTTTATAATTATTAAGTACTACACAGAAAGCAAAACAAACAATCATATTGACTGATTTATGTACCTCCCCCTTCCTAATTTTTCCAGCCGCCTATAGCATTGGCTCGGATTTTTTTCATATAGGTAGGTAGGTACCCTAAAAAACATGAAGTCTAGATGCTGCTCATGTGCTTTGGTTTACAATGTGGGTTGGTCCGAAAGTTGTCTAAATTCCTTTTTTGTGAAATCCAGGCTCTGCCGCCAATGTGTGCTAATGTAATTTTTAACTAAGAAAAAATGTTTTTACCGCTAAAAACACTAGATAATACGTTATTAGACCAAAAACAGTGTATTATACAGCTTTATCTACGTTTATCCCTGCTTTTTTAACATTTTCAAAAAATTAAGAGCCCCCCCAAAAATTTCGGGGGCCGCCCCCCCCCCCCCGCCCGAAATTTTTTTTTGTATTACAATCCCCCCCTCAAAAAAATGAAACCCTAGGTACGTCCCTGCCTCAAGGAACCTGACCGCATCCACTGGTCTTTCTCATAGATCTTCTGTTTTGAGTGTCGTTGGATGTTGAGAGCATATAAAAAGGTGTTTGACGTCGTGAGGTTTGCCTCTGGGGTGGGGGCATTCGTTTTTAATAGAGTTGTTGATTCTGGATTTGAACGAGTTGAGGCGGTGGCAGTGTCCGGATCTAAGTTGTGCTAGGAAGCTTCTTGACTTCCTGGGGAGTTGTTGCTTGTACGCCAAAAAAAAATAGAAACTAAGGTTTAATAAACAAATAAGTACACTTTTTAATTTTTTTACTGTAAATTATCGGTCCATTAAAACAGTGCTTCCAACCCCAACTTTATAAATAACATAAACTTTATGTACTTTATACGGCCAGAAAAACTTCAATATTTTATGTTTTAGCTGACAAAGTTTGCAACTCAAACTACCATTTTTCCTACTTCACCGACAGATACATGGACCGAATTGAAGTGGCAAGAACTGTGAATGTTAACAATTTAGAAGGATGTTTGGCGAAATGTTTGGACGAGTCCCAATTCACCTGCAGGTCAGTCTCATACAACCGGACGGACGGAGACTGCTTCCTGAGCCCCCAAAATCAATTCAGCAAGCCGCAATACATCCGCGTGAACAACAACCCCAATTTCAGAATAGACTATTACGAGAGTAATTGCTACAACAGTAAGTTTACAAAACCAGTTGTTTTGTCGACAACGAAAAATTTTTTTGGAAATATTGGAGTTAAAGCGTTTATAATTTTAGAAATACACAAAAAGCTCTAGTTAGGGAGTTTGATCTTTTGGCTATTTCCTTAACAAAATTAGCGATGGAAAAGGGTACTACGAAGGGTTGAAAGGGCAATTCTCTTATTTTTTGTAAAAGTCTCACGTTGATTTTTGGTGTTCACTGGACTGGTTAAAATCAGCTAAATTTTTTGACGCACTGCAGTAAATTTTTAATTGGGAGGAGGAAATTTTATTCTTGGCGCCCACGGTTTGTCAAATCAACCTTTTGTTAACGAAAATATAGAGCTTTAAATTGCATGCGAAAAAATGACTTAAAACAAATGATGCGCGCGATATAGCAAATATAAATATGAAATGGCTGTTATAAAAGCAATATTTAAACCATATCTGACGCTTCTAATCTTTATTATTGAATTAGGTTTATGATTAACTCTAATTTTCTTATTTTTGACAGAGCTCAAAAACAGTTAGAGCCAAAGTTTTGACACCTGAAAAAATGTGGGTTATTTTTATAACCAATTTTGACCTTTTTATCTAGATGGACAGTTTTTGAAAGTTCTAATGTTGATGCATTTCACCATTTTTACCCCACACCAATCTGCCTATATTTGTGGGTCACAAAATCAAGGGAAATTTAAGCCGTAAGTATAAAATTAGCCTAATGTTAAGTTTAAATTTAGCTTTGTTTCGGTTTGGATCTTAACGACTTTAAAGAAACAACTTTAAGTTATGGCTTAGAATTTCCTATTTTTGGCTCCAAATTTGTTTTTAAGTTCTACAAATCAATAAAACGAAATTTTTATTGTAATAATTTAAGTTTTTGTAAAATTTAACTATAAACACCAAACGTCTAAATGCAATTTCAGTAAAAGTTTTATGGGACTTTTTGTAAAATTATGTAACACCAATTTTCAACAACTTTCAATAAAACGTTTTATTTTACCTAAATGAAATATGTTATATACACTAAAAACCTAGTTATTTAAAATACAATTGATTGAAAATATATTAATTTTAAAAATTGTATTTGTAAAATAAGTAAGTACATAAAATATTTAGAGACCGTCGCCAGATTTTGGGAGCTTAAAAACACATAAAATGTCCACTTTCAATTCTAAACGCAAAATTGACTTAGGCTTACGCTTTAATTTATATTTCAGCGAATTAAAACTGTCGGCTCTAAGTTCCTTCTTGTAAGAGCCTACTTTTTTTAATCTAAAAATATTATCGGCATTTTAGACACCTTCAGTTTCAAGCACGAATGTAGGAGACGGAATCATGATCAAAGTGAATTCCAAATTCCCTTATACAGGTGTTCTGTACGGTTTCTACGACTATTTCACCTGCAGAATCGAGCCAGTCGGACAGAAACACTTCGGTTACTTTTTCCCTATCGCCACGTCTCCAGAAACTGTACCGACAGCTTTATAACAAATGACGTAATTTTTTTTTTAGCATTTCATTAAAAATGCGACAGCTAATAATTGGTAGCACTAATAACAGCGTATAATTGGTAGTGCTACAATTTTTTGAGTGGAGCGCAAAAAAATCAGGTATAAGTCGTTTTTCGTGTTTCAGGCCAAAAAAAAAAAAAATTAAAAAATCATAAGGCACTGTTTCTGTTACCAATTACCTTATAAGTCGTATTTATTGACAGAAAACAATTCTTAGCTAATTGGCTGTTATAGAAATGCAAAGGTTGCACCGGTAAGAATTGCATTTATGAAGAATCAAGACGGTTAATTCAATGTACACAAAGGTCTCGAGAAGATTTAAAAATAAATAGTACATGACGTTGATTGAAAAAGAAAAAAACAATATCACAATACACGAAAATAACATAAAACAAATTTTCTAAAAAAAAACAACTGATTGTGCATACTTTTTTTCTGCAATTTTTCCGGTTGTTTACAAATTGTTTTTAATTCTTCTCGAGACCTTTGTGCGTACATTGAATTAACCGTCGTGATTCTCCATAATTCTTTTTTGAAAATTATTTCAATTTCTAGGGTCTTAAACACTAAAAAATTAAAATACATTTAAGAAAATTTTAGTGTTCTACAATTTATTTAAAAGTTAAATGCTTTCTACAATTTGTCGTTTTTTTTCATAAAATTTCGACACCATTAATTAACGGTACGCTTTTATGATTGAAAAATAGCAAAAATTATTTTTTTAATTTGTTATGTCACTATTTTTACAGCTTTGAATTTTAATATTTTTGATGCAATATTAATGGAAAAAATAATTAAAATAAATCTCAGGTTATAGCTTTCGGTTAATTCTGTTTAAATTGTATTGCACAAAATAGGCGAATTCTATTTTTTTGTTTTTTTAAGTTTACCACTTTTGATGAGTGATTTACGGATAACAGTAGGGAATTTCTCTGACAATAATATTCTTCAGGAATATCATGTAAAATATATATGATGCATATGCTGTAAAATAGAAAGAAAATTCCGAGCAAAAATTGAAAAATTGGAATGAAATAAACTTTTCTACAAAGTATGTTTCTTGCTTGTATGTATACTAAGCATTTCGTCGTTACTACACGGCAAAATGAGCCACAGGCATTATAAAAAAAATACGTAACTGTGACTTATTCTGTAGTTTATAAGGTTCTAATTTAAATTTAAAATGAGTCACAGGCGCACAGATTTTATACGAACTCCGGCTCATTTTGCCGTAATAACGACGATTTATTGTAATTTTATTTAGGGTAAAAAAATGGTGTTAGATGTTGTTTTATCTACTGACGGAGTAGAACCCCTGTATTTTATAACACCGGAAGATCTTACTTACAAAGCTGAGTGCGCCACACCCAAAGGTTTAGTGGGACAAAATGCGAGAAACAAATTCGGATTTCTACCGAAAGCCCTCACAACCTTATGTCGAAGACAAGTAAATCTTTAATTTAAATTTTCATATACTAAGTGTAAATATGTTCTTTATAGCCAAGTTTGTCTATCGTTCGTCAAGAAACCCGTCGTATCGCATACCGAGAGAAAGATTGCTTTTTTTTTTTTTGAATTGTTTTTAAGGCATGAAAAATAAATTTATCGCAAATTTGTGGCGAATTTAAAGTTAAAAAATAATTACAAAACTATTTCAATGCTTAACACTATCGAATTTGTATATAAACGTAATTTTACTAACGACTGTTTTACGTTTGGCTCTTTAGTCCCTCTTATGCTGAGATTTAAGCATTTGTATAAACGTTATTTCTAAACAGTTCCTTCCCTTTTAGCTCTGTAGTCACTATGTGTCTTTCTTTTGGGCTCTTTGGTACACAGCTTTAAGGTCCCGCCATTTCCTTCTCCCTATCTCTTTGCTTTTTTCCATTGGCTCTAAGATGATTTTTGTGGCACTTTGGTCCCAAAAAGTGCGGCTCTTAGGTCCCAAAATTGTGGCTCTTTAGTACCCGTGGCTCTTCCGTCTTCAAATCCTCGCCACCTCGCTCCTGGCAAACTTTTGTGAACGTATTTTTCTGCGAAATTTTTTTTTAGCTTTATTACTGCTACCCGTTCTGTTCCATTTTGCTCCTGGTTCATTTTGCTATACAGATGTAATTCGTTTTGACTAATATTTGCGAAAACCAAAAGTCAAGCGAAACTTTATCATGATAAGTTTTTATTTAATGTTGTTAGGCTCTTAAAAATGGAAACCCTATTTTTTTAATGGAAACCTAAAAATCAAATAAACCTTTTTTCTTAACATTTTGTAAATTTTTATGTAATGGTACGTGTTTTTCAAGAAAACTATTTTTTTGAGCCGAAGATGTTGCACACGTATTTTGGTTATAAGGAATTTAAACAATTTTATCGGACTTTATACTTTTTATAAAAAAGTAAATTTCGGTAGTTTATTGATCAGATCAGATCCAGATCCGACGATATGCTTTTCTATGTCAGTACTAATAGCAATATCTATTATTATTATTCATGAAACAGCAATAGCTTACTGAATTGCTTGAATGCTTTGTTTTCTTAAAAAAATGCATTTTCTGTTGAAAAGATTTAAAAATTAGCTACATTACGCATTTTCGTAAAAAATAATAAAAATTTTAGAATAATACTTTAAAAAGTATTCGAACGTTTTCTTGTTATAATCATCGCGGCGCCACAAAAACTTTCATAAAAATTGACTGAAATTAGCCAAAGGTGAGGTGGGCACCAACAAAGAAATAATAAGTTTGCAAAAATTTGCTAGGAGCGAAGCTGGTCAGGAGCAAAGTGGCGGGAGCGAAGTGTTCCGTTCCCGATTTTTCTTCATGAACTGGCATCTTTCAGATTAAACAAGTAGCTATTTTAAAATTCGCGGATATCAAAGCTTTCTGTGATCACATTTGTTTTTTCAATCACTCGAAGTGGGTGTGGACCCTTAGATAGAAACGTGGTTGCTTTGGAAGTCGTTGAATCAGCTGCACTTTCTAATTTTTGAACTTTTTCCAGTAAATCAGCCTATCCTCTCCTCTATTTAAAAGGAACATAAAATAATTATATTAAGATTTACTTGTCTTCGACATAAGGTTGCAGGGTTTTCGGTAGAAATCCGAATTTGTTTCTCGCATTTTGTCCCACTAAACCTTTGGGGGTGGCGCACTCAGCTTTGTAAGTAAGATCTTCCGGTGTTATAAAATACAGGGGTTCCACTCCGTCCGTGGATAAAACAACATCCAACACCATTTTTTTACCCTAAATAAAATTACAATAAATCGTCGTTACTACGGCAAAATGAGCCAGAGTTCGTATAAAATCTGTGCGCCTGTGACTCATTTTAAATTTAAAATAGAACCTTATAAACTACAGAATAAGTCACAGTTACGTATTTTTTATAATGCCTGTGGCTCATTTTGCCGTGTAGTAACGACGAAATGCTTAGTATACATACAAGCAAGAAACATACTTTGTAGAAAAGTTTATTGCATTCCAATTTTTCAATTTTTGCTCGGAATTTTCTTTCTATTTTACAACATAAGCATCATATATGTTTTACATGATATTCCTGAAAAATATTATTGTCAGAGAAGTTCCCTACTGTTATCCGTAAATCACTCATCAAAAGTGGTCAACTTAAAAAAACAAAAAAAAATAGAATTTGGCTACTTTGTGCAATACAATTTAAACAAAATTAACCGAAAGCTATAACCTGAGACTTATTTTAATTATTTTTTTCCATTAATATTGCATCAAAAATATTAAAAATCAAAGCTGTAAAAATAGTGACATAACAACTTTAAAAACATAATTTTTGCTATTTTTCAATCATAAAAGCGTACCTTTAATTGATTGTGTTGAAATTTTATAAAAAAAACGACAAATTGTAGAATGCATTTGACTTTTAAATAAATTGTAGAACACTAAAATTTTCTTAAATGTATTTTAATTTTTTAGTGTTTAAGACCCTAGAAATTGAAATAATTTTCAAAAAAGAATTATGGAGAATTACGACGGTTAATTCAATGTACACAAAGGTCTCAAGAAGAATTAAAACTAATTTGTATACGACCAAAAAAATTTCAGAAAAAGGTATGCACAATCATTTGTTTTTTTAGAAAATTTGTTTTATGTTATTTTTGTGTATTATGATCTTGTTTTTTTTCTTTTTTAATCCACGTCATATACTATTTATTTTTAAATCTTTTCGAGACCTTTATGTACATTGAATTAACCGTCTTGATTCTTCATAAATGCAATTCTTACCGGTGCAACCTTTGCATTTCTATAATCGCCAATTAGCTAAGAATTGCTTTCTGTCAATAAATACGACTTATAAGGTAATTGGTAACAGAAACAGTGCCTTATGATTTTTTAATTTTTTTTTGGCCTGAAACACGAAAAACGACTTATACCTGATTTTTTTGCGCTCCACTCAAAAAATTGTAGCACTACCAATTATAAGCTGTTAGTAGTGCTACCAATTATTAGCTGTCGCATTTTTAATGAAATGCTAAAAAAAAATTACGTCATTTGTTATACTGTCGGTACAGTTTCTGGAGACGTGGCGATAGGGGAAAAAGTAACCGAAGTGTTTCTGTCCCACTGGCTCTATTCTGCAGGTGAAATAGTCGTACAAACCGTACAGAACACCCGTATAAGGGAATTTGGAATCCACTTTGATCATGATTCCGTCTTCTCGACATTCGTGCTTGAAACTGAAGGTGTCTAAAATGCCGATAATATTTTTAGATTAACAAAAGTAGGCTCTTACAAGAAGGAACTTAGAGCCGACAGTTTTAATTCGCTGAAATATAAATTAAAGCGTAAGCCCAAGTCAATTTTTCGTTTAGAATTTAAAGTGGACATTTTATGTGTTTTTAAGCTCCCACAATCTGGCGACGGCTTTAAATATTTTATGTACTTACTTATTTTACAAATACAATTTTTAAAATTAATATTTTAAATAACTAGGTTTTTAGTGTATATAACATATTTCATTTAGGTAAATAAAACGTTTTATTTAAAGTTGTTGAAAATTGGTGTTACATAATTTTACAAAAAGTCCCATAAAACTTTTACTGAAATTGCATTTAGACGTTTGGTGTTTATAGTTAAATTTTACAAAAACTTAAATTATTACAATAAAAATTTCGTTTTATTGATTTGTAAAACTTAAAAAAAATTTGGAGCCAAAAATAGGAAATTCTAAGCCATAACTCAAAGTTGTTTTTTTAAAGTCGTTAAGATCCAAACCGAAACAAGGGTAAATTTAAACTTAACATTAGGCTAATTTTATACTTACGGCTTAAATTTCCCCTCATTTTGTGACCCACAAATATAGACAGATTTGTGTGGGGTAAAAATGGTGAATTGCATCAACATTAGAACTTTCAAAAACTGTCCATCTAGATAAAAAGGTCAAAATTGGTTATAAAAATAACCCACATTTTTCCAGGTGTCAAAACTTTGGCTCTAACTGTTTTTGAGCTCTGTCAAAAATAAGAAAATTAGAGTTAATCATAAACCTAATTCAATAATAAAGATTAGAAGCGTCAGATATGGTTTAAATATTGCTTTTATAACAGCCATTTCATATTTATATTTGCTATATCGCGCGCATCATTTGTTTTAAGTCATTTTTTCGCATGCAATTTAAAGCTCTATATTTTCGTTAACAAAAGGTTGATTTGACGGACCGTGGGCGCCAAGAATAACATTTCCTCCTCCCAATTTAAAATTTACTGCAGTGCGTCAAAAAATTTTGCTGATTTTAACCAGTCCAATGAACACCAAAAATCAACGTGAGACTTTTACAAAAAATAAGAAAATTGCCCTTTCAACCTTTCGTAGTACCCTTTTCAATCGCTAATTTTGTTTAGGAAATAGCCAAAAGACCAAACTCCCTCACTAGAGCTTTTTGTGTATTTCAAAGATTATAAACGCTTAAACTTCAATATTTTCAAAAAAACTTTTCGTGTCGACAAAACAACTAGTTTTGTAAACTTACTGTTGTAGCAATTACTCTCGTAATAGTCTATTCTGAAATTGGGGTTGTTGTTCACTCGGATGTATTGCGGCTTGCTAAATTGATTTTGGGGGCTCAGGAAGCAATCTCCGTCCGTCCGGTTGTAGGAGACGGACCTGCAGGTGAATTGGGACTCGTCCAAACATTTCGCCAAACACCCTTCCAAATTGTTAACATTAACAGTTCTTGCCACTTCAATTCGGTCCATGTATCTGTCGGTGAAGTAGGAAAAATGGTAGTTTGAGTTGCAAACTTTGTCAGCTAAAACATAAAATAATGAAGTTTTTCTGACCTTATAAAGAACATAAAGTTTATGTTATTTATAAAGTTGAGGTTGGAAGCACTGTTTTAATGGACCGATAATTTACAGTAAAAAGTTTAAAAAGTGTACTTATTTGTTTATTAAACCTTAGTTTCTATTTTTTTGTACAATTCGATTTCAACAAAAAATAATTACAAAATATGTAAGCAGACGTTTAAACATCGGTTTAGAGTCGATGGAGCTGAGGGAACTTGGAGCTGAAAATATAAATCGATAAAACCTAAACCTAAGCCTAAGCGAAGCCTAAAAAAAGGTCAAAGATTTTTTCAACGGCTCCAAGTTCCCTACTTGCCGCTCTAAAGAGCCCGTACCTAAACATCAGCTTTGTGCGATACCAGTTAAACATATAGACATTTGAGAAAATTTAAATTTTTTCTCATATAAATTTTTAAAAAAATAGCATTAATAAACGTGCACGATTAGCAGCTCTTTTTTAAATGCAATCGGGAAAATAAGGTGTGTTATTTTGTTCTATTTTTAACTGTTTTTATGTAATCTGTTCTTTTTTGTTTTTATTTTTCACAAAGAGAGAGTTAAACCTTTGTTTACCTCTTAACTGCCACTTATTTTTATCTATAAATGAATTTTTCCTTCTAATTAATAATTAGGACCGGTTTATACAAAACAATATTTTTTAATAATTTTTTTTTTGAACACTTGAAAAAAAAATGAAGCGAAATTTACTGATTCTCATCATTTTTTATCAAACTCGATTTCCTATTTTTTAGCTACAACTTTCCTCATGTCGTTTACAGTGCCTACAGTTAATACAGTAATGTGGAATGGAGGCTAAACTGTTTTTTATAAAAAAGTTTTAAAATTAAAAAACGTTTATGGAGGTTAAACAAGGGTTTCTCTATTGAGATTTTCATACTTGAAATTTTTTCACTAGCACTTTGTTAGTGCATGCATTAGAATGTCCACATAATTTTGAAAAGAGAAAGGGATGCTTGCGCAATTTCAATTCAGTTTTGTTGTTGTCAATAACGAGCGCGTAATTGGCGACCCTATACATTTAAAAAAAGGTCGCGCTTACGTATAAATTTGAAATTATAATAGTATATCCGTAACACACATAAAACTTCGTGTTTTTTTTAATACGTCACACAAATATGTTTTGGTTTTAGATCTTAAAAATTAATGCAACAAAAACATTTTAAAAATTGTAACACATAATTCGTATTTCATATAAAAATCATTGATTTAATATTCTTTACTTATTAGGAGTTATTACTGTTTTTAAACAATAAAATATTTTTCTGAAGGTTCTGACTGGTCAAAAAAAAACTATCAGTGACTATACAATTTATAAATAAGGCCTGAATAAATCCTGTTTACAATTTTTAGAAGGCTGTAAAAAATACTAAATTTACCATAAAAACTTTGACATAAAAAAATACTAAATTAGTGGTCGATAATTTCAGCCACTTGGCTTGGCCAAATTAAATCAGTTATCCTACGCAAAAAATTAAAGTATTTGTGGATAACTCTTAGTACTGTATTTAAGTTACACTAAGTATAGATATATTAAAAATATTGTGCTTTTAATTTTAAAACCTTTTTAATTAAAAACGTTACACTAAGTACAGATATATTAAAAATATTGTGCTTTTAATTTTGAAACTTTTTTAATTAAAAACAAACATGTAAATTAAACTTAAGAAACCTGTTGTTTGACTTTCGGTAAATTTCACCTTGAACTCAAAACACAAAAAAAATTTACGACGATCTTTTTATTTTTGCAGTACACTAATATTAAAGTTGTGATCTTAAATTATAACTAAATTTTTTTTAAAATGTTTAAAAAATCTTACAAAACTTATCATATATTTTATTAAAACAAGTCGCCCGTGTCAGCCATACGGCTGACAAATTATTTTTCCTGTATTTTTCGAATTCATAATTTTTTTTCAAAATTCAACCCTTAGATAATATTTCCTGGACTGCAAGCTTTGCGATTACAGTCCAATTAGTGGAATTTATTTTGTGGATGGGGAGAAAGGTTCCTCCCTTTTTTTTCAGTACTAATGCGTTGTCCAGCATAAAAATGTACATGTTGATTTTCATAAGTTTCAACCCCTTACGATATTCCCCAAACTATAAACTTTCGAATGATATTTCATTTAGCCCAATTTTTTGTGGTTGGGGAGAAAGGTGCATCCCCCTTTGGTGAAAATGCGTTGTTCGGCATAAAGATGCCCATGTTTTTTTTCTTAAACATTCAACCCCTTTAAGACATTCCTCCGACTGTACGCTTTCCCATGATATCTCATTTAGTCCGATCCGCTTAGTGCTTGGGGAGGAGGGTCCCTCTCTCTTTTGGCGAAAATGCGTTTTTCATGTTAAGTTTTTTTTTGTTAATTTCAACCCTTTAACGACATTTCTTGAACTATAAGCTTTCTAATGATAACTTATTTATCACGATCATCTTTGTGGTTTTTGGATAGAAAGGTTCATCCCTTCGTTTGTGAAAAAATCGTTGTCCAGCATTAAGATGTCCATGTTGCTTTTTTCAGAAAAAACATGATATTCTGGATCTACAATGACTAATAATTCCTATCAAAAAATTGGAGCCAATTCAAAGACAAAAATTTTTTAAGTTCCAAAATCCATAGGGTTATCCCTTTAGTGAAAATGCGTTGTCCAGTATAAAGTGGTCCATGTGAAATATTTTAAAATTTTAACCCCTCTACGACACTCGTGGAGGGGTTGAAATTTAAAAAAATATATATCGTCGTTACTACGGCAAAATCAGCCGGTGTCATTATAAAATACACGTGACTGTGACTTATTCTGTAGTTAATAGGGTCCAGTTTTAAATTTAAAATGAGTCACAGGCACACATATTTTATACGAATTGTGGCTCATTTTACCGTAGTAACGACGATAAAAATAGATAAAAATCCAACAGAAAAAACATAAAATACTTTTGACGCAGTACTTCCAGTAAAATGAAAACTCGTCACACGTGACTGTGACTTATTCTGTAGCTAATAGGGTCCTGTTTTAAATTTAAAATGAGTCACAGGCACACATATTTTATACGAATTGTGGCTCATTTTGCCGTAGTAACGACGATAAAACGATGAAAAAATAGATAAAAATCCAACGGAAAAAACATAAAATACTTTTGACGCAGTACTTCCAGTAAAAGGAAAACTCGTCACACGTGACTGTGACTTATTCTGTAGCTAATAGGGTCCTGTTTTAAATTTAAAATGAGTCACAGGCACACATATTTTATACGAATTGTGGCTCATTTTGCCGTAGTAACGACGATATATGAAAAAAATAGATAAAAATCCAACAGAAAAAACATAAAATACTTTTGACGCAGTACTTCCAGTAAAAGGAAAACTCGTCACACGTGACTGTGACTTATTCTGTAGCTAATAGGGTCCTGTTTTAAATTTAAAATGAGTCACAGGCACACATATTTTATACGAATTGTGGCTCATTTTACCGTAGTAACGACGATAAAACGATGAAAAAAATAGATAAAAATCCAACAGAAAAAACATAAAATACTTTTGACGCAGTACTTCCAGTAAAATGAAAACTCGTCACACGTGACTGTGACTTATTCTGTAGCTAATAGGGTCCTGTTTTAAATTTAAAATGAGTCACAGACTTACATATTATATACGAATCGTGGCTCATTTTACCGTAGTAACGACGATAAAAATAGATAAAAATCCAACAGAAAAAACATAAAATACTTTTGACGCAGTACTTCCAGTAAAAGGAAAAGTCGTCGTCGGCCTCGGCGTGACCGTCCATGGTGCTTAGCTGGTCCGCTTGGAAAATTTCGCAGGTGTGCTTGAGGCTGTTACCCCCCTGGTAGTGGTTGAACCCGATGCAGGGGCTGGACAGGGCGGTCCGGGCGCCCGGCTCTTGGTCCCGGGAGCAGGCGCCCCGGCACGCCTCCCGGGAGTAGGGACCTTTGGCCCGAGCGGTGAGATTCAGGAACACGCGATACCAGCGGACGTAGATCGGGGTACCCGTGCAATGGTTGAAACTGACTAAAACAGAAAGTTACCAGTAGGGTAGTGCATTTAATTTCGGCACTTTTCCCAATTGGGCATTTTTGATTTTGGCCTATATCTTCGGTAATCCCGGACGGAATACGACGTTTGATAGCTCAAATGAGAGCTAATTATATGTAGATGACTGTCGTGAGCTTTTTATTTGTTATGTTATGATATTTTTATGGGAAATTATGTGATTTATAAAAAATAAAATTGATACTCGTTTTTAGAACATGGGCATTTCATGATTACGAAATAAATTGGTTTAAAAATTAAACTGTCCTGGTAAAATTTAGTCTATTTTTCGAATTTTTAGTCTCCGTGGTTCTACAATGCGTCTGTGGTGAGCAATCGTTATAAAATAAAATAGTGTAGTTTCGGCACTCATATGCTGTAGGTAAAAACGGATTGAATTAAGTGGTCGGGTTTTAAATTGTAGTTGTAAATAGTTAAAAGACAACGTTGAAATGTGTTGGGGTCTTAGCACTGCACTTAAACTCGATTAAGAGGGTCCTTTTAAAAAGTGCAGAAATTAAATGCACTTTTTTCCCAAATTTTGCTCATTTTGATACCATTTGGCATTTTAGCTGTAACTTTTTGCCAGTTACACGTTGAACAACAAGTAGAAGCTTAAATTAAAAAAGACTGTCTGAAGATAATGATAGGCTTTTAAATTTTTGAAAATGATGATTTTTTTACTGAGAAACAATCGATTGTTTGTAAAGTGCCGAAATTAAATGCACATATTTAATTTCGGCAATTTTCCATTTTTTTAAAAACTTATTTAATTAAGTAAAAAAAAACTTTCGTACAGTGAAACTTTTGTGACGCAACACAGTATCGTGAAAGCTTTAAAATGAGCTATCAAACATGAAAATCGGGCCATACAGTAAAAAGTTACATCGGAAAAACAAAAAAGTGCCGAAATTAAATGCACTACCCTAGATTAATATTATTTTTCATCGATTTCGCAAAACAACCACGAAGCTCCTAAAAACACACGAACACAGGGTCACAATCGGAAATTGAAAGAAAAAAGAACTGTAGGCAAATAAAATCTAGCTGACCGCGATATTTGCAGTATTGAATCGACTATTTAACAACAAAAACATTCACAATTTTTAAGTAAAACGGATTTATATCAAAGATTAAAACCTGTATTTTAATAATTATTTATCAAATTATTTAATTTAGAACCTAAATGCAAATTTTTTAAGGGCTAAAGTTGGTTAATTTTTGTATATTTTGTGAAAAGGTGGAATTAAAAAAAATCAAAAAGTCATTACCGCACAATTTTAATTGGTCCCCTCATGTCTGCTTTCTAATTTTCAGCGTCAGCCAGATATAATTTAACCATGATTTAGAATTATATAAGTATTTTTTTGCAATAGTGTGTATGAATTGCAAATGAAACACACTAGCAGATTATTTCGTAATTGGTTAAACATTTAATGATTTTAAAAAGAAACTTTCAAATATAAATTTTAAACCATCAACAATTTTCCTTAATAGCTATTTATATCAAAAATCCTAGCATTAATTAAGTAATTTTGTTCTTTTGTATTATTTTTTTATGTTTCTTTGTGATTAATTGACATTTATCTATTCTATGTATCGATGTTGTACTTTTGTGTTACTTTTTATGTAAACTCAACAACAATAATTAATAAACTTTAAATTTTCAACAAACTGCAGCGTATGTTGCAGAAAGTGGTTTATTATGACATGGAAATACATAGACATGGATCGTCATTCTTAAAGAACACAACATTAAATTAAAATTTAAAAAATATCATCATAATATTAAGCTTGATTGTAAGGCTTTGTTTAGTTTTCTGTTTTAAACTAAGGTCTACAATCCATGGTTAAGGTTGTTCGTAAGTTTTATAATGATAACTTTATGAGTGTATAAAATTGTATGAAATGCTTCTAAATAAAAAAAAGGGTAATATTGACAATTACTAAGATAGTTTTTTATAGCTTCAGTGGACCGGCTATGAGTGCCTTAATTAATCCATATGATCGCCCAAAACGTTATATTAACACTGTTGCTAGTATAGCGTTTTCGTTTTAAGTCCCACTACCAAAGGTAGATTTTAAGAGAACGGATGCAAGCTCATTCTTAAAATAAATAAATAAATAATTAAAATTAACAATAAATAATTAAAATAGTACTTGTTTTGAAAAAGAGTAATGCTAAGTTTAGACGTCATTTTTGAGACCGCTTAATCAAAAATTGTGTGTTAAATGCAGTCTTTGGGTTTTTGTCTAAGACAGGGACCTTTTGGCTTTATGCTTTTGATAGCTTATCTATTTGACCGTCTAAGTTTATCAAACAAAATTATCAAATTTTACCGTAACACAAAATTTACTGAAAAGCGCTTTAAAAGTGGAAATTGATATATAAAAATACCGAAAAATAAATCTGTTGTGATTTTTATTTTGCTTACCCGCCATCATGATATGTCCGGAACATAACAAATAAAGAAACAACACACTTTTCATTGCCCACATAACTGCAGTTGACCTGTATTTCCTAAATAAACATTCATTTTTAGAAAAAAATTGTTTTCTTTTAACGAAAGGAGATAAAATTACTATTATTTTATTTAACTATTTATTTTGTAGAGCATTTTAAAGCGGTTCGGCTCATTAGGTTTTATTCTCGTATATAAACGAGCCATTATGTGACCAACAACTACGCCATACAATAATAATATAATTAACTGAATATGACAAATAAGCCAAAGCATTGTTTTATTTATGGGTTTTGAAATGTATTTCGCAACCAATTAGTCAACCTGTTCGCTGAAAGAACGGCGGTGGTGTCATGATCTCTAGGTCAATGTTTAATTCAAAATTGTAGGAAATGATTATTATAATTGAGGATGGCCACGTAATATCTATGTTTATTTGCAATATAAAAAATCTTTTCCCGTATATTAGCATCATTTGATTAAAAATTCTTAAAAACTTAAAACCTTTTTTATTATTTTTCATAAATAAGTTAAGGCTGGTTCATACTTATGACTAAAGATTAATTTTATTAGGGTGAAAATGACTAGGTGGTAAAGTAACCACTCGTTCTTTGAGAAAATATCACGTGGAGAGAAACACCTGACGCAACTTAATATTAATTGGTTACATATTCTCTAAAAACTTTTATTATTATTTTTATTCTCAAGCGTTCATTCTTTATTTCTTCCTGACGGAAAGCGGTTTCGCCCTGAATTTCAGCCTGAAGGATTTTAACTTTAGTGTTGTAAAAAGTTAGTTTTACTTTTACTTAAACTAATAAAAGTAACGGATTTTGGATTGCTTTTACTCTTACTCGTCCTTTGAAATCTCAATTACTTTTCCTTTTACTCTTACTCGACTTTTGAAATTTCAATTACTTTTACTCGGATTTTTTTCTGTAAATACTTAAATTAATTTAAGTAAAATTTAAGTAACTTTAACGAGTAGATTCCCTGTAGGCTTGTTGAAAAATGGGTGGCAAAAAATTTTTTTTAACCGTAACACACTAAACACCATTTATTTAGACAAAAAAAACTTATTAAAATGAAAATTTATACATAAAATTAGCAAAAAACATACGACGGAGCTCTGGAGCTCAAAAAACTGGTGTTTTTCTCAGTTTCAAAATTACTTTTATTATATATTTATTCTTACTTTTACCTTTTACTTTAAAAAATAGGTCCTACTTTTACTTTTACTTTACTTAAAAAAAAAATTTTAACCGTTACTTTTACCTTTATTTTACTTAAACTAAAAAACTCGAAATTACTTTTACTCTTTCTTTACTTAAATTAAATTTTCTTGAATTACTTTTACTTAAAATAATCGAAATACTTTTTATAACACTATTTCTGACAGAACGTCCTTTGGACAAAATCCATGAAAAACTGAGCAAAAATAAATCAAAACTCACATGTCTAATTATAGAACAATAGAGTTTTACACATGTGTAAAATTATTATAGGCAAATCAAACCTAGCTGACCTTTATGATTTGCAGTATTAAATCCACTATATAAGAACAACACAAATAAGAGACAAAATTGAAATAAAATTAGCATTTCTTAAGATTATTGGTGAGAATAATAATGTTCTAAAGTATAGAAAATTATATGAGATAACTTACAGAAATACATATCTACAATAAAAAATATAAATAGCATTTATACTAATTATTATTTTTAGTATTTTGAGAAAAAAAACTTTAGAAGTACATAATGAAATAAAATTGAAATACTGTAGAAATATATTGTTTAAATAGCAGTAAAAGCAATAATAGAAAAACAGAAAAAAATATTAAAAGAAAAAGTCAAATCAAGACTTCACTGATGGGCAATATGTTTTTTAACAAACATAATTTCCCCAATTTTATCAATATTTATTTCGCTTTCATTCCCACAAAGCAAAACATAGAGCGGCAAATCACTAATAGTACCTGTTATTTAAGGATCCTTAAAATTTTACGTTGTTAGAGTATAAAATTTTCATGTTAGGAGGCGGGTAAACGGCGACAGAATCTGCTTTAGACACAGGTAAATTTAGAATGGAAGCAGAATATAGACTGTTAGGATAAAGGTGGGAGACTGTTATGTAGGACTCAGCAATTTTTTATGAAGGCCGGCAGGAGAAAAAATTTAAAACTGCCTTCCAAAATAAGATGATCTTTTGATTAAGGCTGAGATGTGAAAGCTAAATTTCTAAACGTTTTTCTCTTTCTTTTTTGTTCTTTAAATTAATCTAAACAACATTTTTGCTACAGGAGTTTAGAAAAATGATCAATTGATCAAAAATGTTTCATATTTACAATTATTCAAAATCTAATATTTTTGAAAACAAACATTAATTTTTCGACAAAGACCTGTTTTCATCGGGTCGAAACGTCGGTTTTACCTGGTTTTGTTAAATACCGTTTTATAAGCCTACAGACCAAACAGTTTATCAAAACATTTGGTACTACTACAAGCAGGGCATTTCTATCTTAAAAAAATAAATAAGATTAGAACAAATCCTTGTAAGCAGGACTAATTATTTTCTGACAATTAAAAAAATAAAACCTGTACTAGTCCATATTTACACTTAAAAACCAAAAAACAAATTCTGTACTAATTTTCGCCGACTATAATCGTATAGCGCGCACGTGTCTGAACTTTTTTCGGAAATGAACGGCGAATTTTCTCGCCGCGTCTTACGGATATCCGAGCCGTTTAACGTTCAAACGATCCGCAGACTTACCCGAATTTCACGGGAGAGAGGGCGCCTCGGTGGGCGATTTGACACCACATAACCTCCGGATTTCGAGGGAAAGTGACCTTGACAACCTTCTGAACGGGAAGATGTTTCAAACCCCGGCGAGTTCTTCCTGTGCACTCACTTATTCTCGGCCGGTAAGTGGGTGTGAAGAGAGGATTTAACGCGGCGCTTGACTAAGGATTCATTCCGAATCTTTATAAATATTTATAAGACTGTATTCGGAGTTATTTTCACACCGAAAATGAAATTTAAGAGATTTTTTAAGGGAATCGAGAGTCTTTTTAAGGTCGCGCAATGTCCAAATGGAGATTTATTTATATGGTATTAGAAATTTGGAAAACATAATAAAAATGCCCGTGGAAAACGTGTGGGTACGTTGGAAGAAAAAAAACACGTTTAAATCTCGCTGACAGAAAAAATTATTTTATATATAAAACACTTTAGCATTGTAATAATTCTTTTTGGGCTGTAACTAAAGTTTGAAGTATTTTCTACTTTTTCCCGAAGGAGTTACTAAGCTTTTCTGTAATGATTTTTATGTTTCAGACGCAGACGTTTTATCGTGTCTGCAACTCACGGCGACACGAAAATAATGCACTGAGTATGCAAATTACTGTATTGAGCAGCCGTGACGCCAATTATACATCTGCGTTAAAGGCTGTTTTATATTTAAGCTAAAACGTCCTTCATACAAAGTCTAAAGGTCAATTTTAGGAATACAATAATGTCCTTTGGACGAAGTACGGATGCTACTTGAAATATTGTCCTTTGGACTGTCCAAAGCACATTTCAAAGAGCACTATTTGTCATTTGGAAAAAGTTTAAAGAACGTTTTGACGCTGTTTTGTCCTTTTGGACTTTTGTGCTTTGGACTTTTTTCAAAGGAGGTTTCGGCATAAGTATGAAACAGCCTTAATTATGCGTTTTTTGTCTAAATAACCAAAAACATTTATGAGAATAGATGCCCAGTACATGGGATCATTCCTATTGTAATGACAGGTAACCCTAAAATTTTCATGATTGTAGAAAAAGCCGTTTATTTAGCTATAAGAGAGAACCCGAGCATTGATAATCAAAGTTTGAAAATTCGAAATGTTAAATTTTACTGCAATAAGATTACCGGATTAATATTATAAAGTTTTTAAAAACTATACTAAAGCTAAAGTCTTCCAGGGTGAAATTAAGGGCGTAACCGCTCTCCGCCAAGAAGAAATAAACAATAAACCCGTGAGCGAGAAAAATTTAAAAAAAAGTTTTTAGCGGTTATGTAACCAATTATTGTTTAGTTGCGTCATGTGTTTCTCTGCACGTGATATTTTCTCAAAAAACTAGTGGTTACTTTACCACTCATCTATTTTCACCCTGATGGAATTTATCTTTAAAGTATATTAACTTTTGTCTGCAATATCAAGTTGCTTAGATTTGAAGAAAATTTATTAAATTACAAATTCAATAATTAAATGTTTTTTGCAGATTTTCTCAACAAAACACAAATGTATATAGAAAAAAAAAACAAAAAAAAATTGTCAAAAAAATTCTGCAACAAAAGTTGTTGAAACAAAAACATTTAGTCAGAAATTTTGCGTGTGAAACATCTTTGGCCCAATATTTTTAGTTTACAGCATTAAGAAAAAATTCGATTGAGCATCGAGGAAACCCAAAAAACCGGTTATTATTTTTTAGTAAAAAAATTTCTGGAAACATAGTGCAATTGAGTATTTTTGCTTTGTCAAAATACATTTTTTTTTGGTTGCCAGTTTGATTTTTTAGGAAAATCATCAAAAATCATTAAAGTTTCGGATTCGCATTTTCTATCCATTAAACGATAGTAAATGTATTTTCAAAAATAAGTAAAAAAAACCTAAAATATGAATTAAATTTACTGTAGTTATAATGACATCTTATTTAATTCGGTTTTCAAATAAATTAAATGATTAGATGGAGTCTAATTTTTCAATTTTAACTAATTAAAGTATCAAGTTAAACCACAATTTACAAAAAAAAATTTTTTTTTTGGTTTAGTTTGAAAGGTATATTTTTTATTTATTTGGACGACCACTTGAAGTCGAGAGTTGTAATTTCACAGTGCTTTTGGCGAAAGGCTATTGACGAAATTATTTGCCTTTTAATACATACCGGAAGTCTGACCACGTACTTGAACTTCCATCGACAAACATTGATAGCTTCCATAAACCACTTGCCTTATTAAACTTACCGGTTTACTTGTGTGAAATTCGCAACAAGCCGATGGTCTTTTGTCGGTTTTTGCCGAAAATATTTGCGCGCAATATGAGGCCCGCGGAGAATAAGTGAGAAGACGCATATAGGTGTCAAGTGGGGTTGCTTCAGTTATCGAGTTGAGCTCGAAAAAAGAGGACTTTTTTAGGAGATTTATCGCATTGATTGAAACAGATAACCGCAAATCCTCATGATTCTGGTCCTCATCCTCATCCTCACAATTCTGGGGTTCGGTAAAATCACAAAAGTACTGGTTATAAGCTATGATTTTCGGCTGAATTGTGCAATCGCTCAAGAATTAATTATTGAAAATGCAGGAAATAAGGGGGTTTTTACGACTTCACGATATCCAATCCTTGAATTTCTCAATTTGTTTAAAGTGCGTTCGCAATCACTAACTCCAGTTATTTGTTGCTAGTCAAAGTGCGAAATCGCCTGGAGGATTGGAAACGCAATTTCAGCAAGTGTTAAAGCGTCTTCGTCAACTTCTAAGTATAATCTACTGTTTATAGATGAACATTAGTTTTATCAAAAATATATAATATACCGAAAAATGTGCAACTCCTATATAAAAAAAGTACAGAAAAGGTGGCCTTTATAATGAGCCTCTCCATTTAAATGACACTCTCCACTATAATGGCATAGTAGTCATTTTAATTCGGCGAGTTAAAATGGAGAGGAAGCCATTATAATAGCCATTTTTATTCAATTAATTTCACTTTATATATACAAAACTTCCTCTCCATTTTAACTCGCCGAATTAAAATGGCTACTATGCCATTATAGTGGAGAGTGTCATTTAAATGGAAAGGCTCATTATAATGGCCTACTTTTTCGCACTTTTTTATATAGGAGTTGCACATTTTTCGGTATATTATATATTTTTGGTTTTATAATATTTAAATCAAACTAAATATTTAGCGCATTAAAAAACAAATTTTAAATAAGAATGATCGTAAAAATTACTTTTTATAAATGGTAGTGTTACGAAGCACGTAAAGCATCTTCTTTCTTGGTACAAGTACAGTGTACAGAAGACAGGCAAGTGGTGTTAAGATGCGGTTGGGCACAATGTTTTTTTCTAGTTATTAACTGGGCTACGTAGCAGGGAAACTAAATAAAAATGAAATCACAAAAAAGATCACAATTCTGACCGAGACCAAATTTTCGATTTAGTTACTGAAAAACCGGAAAACATTTAAGGCTGGTTCATACTTATGTAAAAACGTTCTTTGGACAAAGTCCAAAGGACAAAATACAGCGTATGAACGTATGTAAAAACGTCCTTTGGACTTTGTCCAAAGGACGTTTTTACATAAGTGTATGAACCAGCCTTTACAAGTTTAACTATTAGACTTATTTAAAACGAATTCGCTTATTCATATTGTTACGCAATTTTCCACTAATTGTCAGATTTCGAATGCCGAATCCATAGTGAAGGGGTGTGATATTCGGGCCACGGCAATAAAGCGGAATCATCAACGCCTGTCGATAATGCCACTTTCGTTACTTTGAAACTTATACGGATGATGAAAGTGGGCGTTGCGAGAGAATGTTAAAAATTAAATATAAACAATAAACATACAATAGTATTAGAAAAAATAATTAAAAACTAGTGATGGACAGTTCCGGTTCCGGGTTCCGGATGTTCCGGGTAAAATTTGGAATTCCGGTTCCGGTTTCTGTTCCGGATTTTTGGAAAATCTCCATTCCGGTTTGGTTCCGGTTCCGGTGTTTTGGGGGTTTTGCAGTCTTATGGGCAGTTCCGGTTTCGGGTTCCGGATGTTCCGGGTAAAATTTGGTATTCCGGTTCCGGTTCCGGATTTTTGTAAAATCTTAATTCCGGTTCCGGTTCCGGTGTTCCGGGAATTCTGCAGTTCGGCTCATCACTACTAAAAACTACCAAATAAAAATATAAAACAGTAATTTTATAAATACACTCGTGTTGGAGTAATAATAATAATGATAGGAATTAGGGAATAAAAGCATGGTCGCATCGCACAAACTTTTTACGCAATTTTAAGCACATACATTATGTATTTGAATATTGAGGAGCAACTCAACTTCAGATATTTGGTAAATTTATTCTATTTTTGTCTGGCCTCATTTTAAACTCGCACTTTTTAGTATTTTAGCCATGACTCGGTAACAAAAATGTCGCTATTGTGTCAGTGATGCCAGCAGGGGCTTTATAAAGAAACAAAACGGGCTGCGCATTTGGCGGCCCTCTTCGTCGCTGGTGGGTCAACGACCTTCCGCACTTTTGATGGACATGTAAATAGTTTTTTTTTTTTCAAAAAAAAAAAAATGAAAATCCAATCCAAAAGGGAACTATAGTCTATACAAAAATAATGCGGACTGGCGGCAAAAATCGAACTTTGAAATGTTATATATTTATAACGGAGGTTAGAATATACGCGGGACATATATGGGAGCATAGCTCAGACTCTTGGTTATCTTTTGAAAAGGTTAGAAAAAAATGTTTTCGATGACGTTATCACTACAGCCGATGTGGTGAAAAAAACCTGGTCCCAAAAAAACAAAACTTTTTTTAGTAGTGCGAGATAAGAAACGCCGAAATGCTGTTGAAACATACTTTTCTGAGTTTTTTTCTGAAAGTTTGAGCGAAATCGGCTCGCTCAATTTTTTTTTATAATGCGTTGAATGCGCGCGGTTTTCGCGATTTTTCGCGAATTTTTGCCTCGCTAATACACTGTCCGAATTATTTATTTTGTTTTGCTTCCTGCTCGAAGTGTGTATTGATCATAATTGTTATATATTAAATCAAATGTCCGCCAATTTTTATTCCTTACTTTTGACCTAAAATTTTTTTGGAGGTTGACCCCCCGGGGGCTAGAGTGGCCAAACACGAATGCTGAAAATGTTTTTCAAAATGTTTTTCAAAACCATCAAAAATGTAAAATTTATCACATATGACGAATTTTAATATATCGTTTGTGTAAAAAAACCTAATATTAAGCTTACAATGAGCTGTCAAAAATGACGAATTTAAAATTTGAAAGCATTCCAAGCCCGTATGCTGGCAGCAGCAAACCTTTAAATTAGAAACTTTTCCAAAAAATAAGCCTTAAAAGTTTATTTTTTTCGAATTTCAAGGTTATTTTGTGAGAAATAAACAAATATTTAAAGTTAAAATCCTGCTACAAAACTGCCAAATATCGCAGCTAAAAAATTCCCTTTTTTAAGTGTTTTCTCACTTACAAACATGTTTCCCCGTTTCTCAACACAAAAACAAATTTATAATAACTATGTCTCTCAACTTTGGCCAATATCCCAATGTAATTTTTAAAGTAATGCTATTTTTCGTGTAAAAACGATTGAATCCGCGATCTGGTCTGAATCGCGTCATTTTAATTGCGGAAGAGCCAATAAAAATCATCAATTATGACGTAATAACAAAAATTAGCATGACGTTAGGAAGTATTTTGGAATTTTAACAAAAAATTATGTTGCGTTTTCATGGGGTTATTTGGACCAGTTTCTAATATTTTAAATTAAAATAAATTTTAAAAAATTTAAAACTAATCTTTTAAAGTTTATTATTCTTGTAAAACTTTTTAATTTAAAGGTTTGCTGCTGCCAGCATGTGGGCTTGGAATCCTTCCAAATTTCAAATTCGTCATT
This sequence comes from Microlaimidae sp. YZB2_3, assembly GCA_030248175.1. Classification (NCBI taxonomy): domain Eukaryota; kingdom Metazoa; phylum Nematoda; class Chromadorea; order Desmodorida; family Microlaimidae; species Microlaimidae sp. YZB2_3. The sequence goes on along the minus strand of JASAMX010019849.1, from coordinate 14,563 downwards.
TTTGACAGCTTGATTTGTAACACTTCGGAAGCAACAATTAAATTTTGGCAGTGTATTAGCAGGCTAAAATTGCGATATATCGAAAAACGCGGATCCGCATTATAAATTAAGGTGGGGAAAATTTTACATTCTCCGTTGATTGGTTTTTGAAGAAAAAATTGCGGGTTTATAAAAAATTGTACGGCATTCGCATATTTTGCCCCCTACTAGCCCAATCTGGGGGGTCAACCCCCCAAAAAACAATTTTAGGTCAAAAGTAAGGAATAAAAAATGGCGGACATTTAATATATACAATATGATCAATATCGTACACACTTCGAGCAGGAAGCAAAACAAAATAAATAATTTGGACAGTGTATTAGCGTGGCAAAAATTCGCTAAAAAATTTTCGTAAGTTATTGGGGGTAGGGGTAATGTTTTCACAAAAAATTATCAAAATCAAAGGCAAAAAGTTTAACTGCGCACCGCACCTTTAAGGTGTTTATGTTTTTGTTTACTTTCGCTGTACCTGGGGTTTTAGATAATTATTTGTTTCCTTTTGTCTTTAATAGTTTTAAGTTTTATTAATCTTCGTCAAAAAAACTTTTATTAAAACATAACCTGTTTTAACATATAAATATTTTTAGTACAAAATTATTGTCGGCCTGTGTTTTAAAAAAATTTAGTTTTCACCTATCTTTTAAAAAAATTTTATTTGTCTAATCATAATTCAGCCGTTAAACTAGTTTCGCTTTTTATTTTGGTTTTTTACTGCTATACTTAGTCCTTCTTTATTTTAATATTACTGTCTTTTACCTTAATGTTTATCATTTATCGCGGTTTTATTCCTTGTGTAACCTTAATATTTTATTATATTATGATAACTTGCTTAATTTTTGTTGTATAGATACCTGCTTGATGATGACTGTGTGACCCAATCGAAACGTTGCAATATGATTTAAAAAAATACTTTATGGACGATTTTCTTGTTCAATAAAAGGGAACTAAGTTTGAAAAAAAGTTTCAAACTTTAAATTTTTTTTGCTGTGTATATAAATATGCCTTTAAACGTTTTTAATCAGATAACGGATTTTTAAATTTCAAGAAATATGAGTTGACGGATTTTTAAACTTGATGAAATATAAATTTCAAGCTTAAATTATCAGTGAAATAGATGTACAAAGTATAGAAAAGTGTGAAACACGGTTGCTTATTGACGATTTTCGACTGGAAGTACATATTGACCCCTAAAACAATAGTGACATGAGATATGTATTCTCAAAACGCTAATCGTAAAGTTAGTTTTAAAACATACATACCAATGTGTGAGACAATGCGCTGATAAGTACTTCATGTGGTTAAAAAATAATAATTGTTTAAACTTTCATCATATTATTATTTTTTTAAAAAGTGTTAATATACACTTACATTTGTTTTCTTTCCAAAAGCTTGTAATATATTGTAGTTTTTTACAATTATATCATGGAACTTAAAGTATTTATGACCTTTTGTTGGTTTTTGGAGCATTAGAACACGTAATATCTGCCCACTTCGCCACAAAACCGAACATTATTAGAGTTTAGATTTTATTGCTTTTACTATCTTTTGTTGAAGAGTAGAAACTTGGTTTTTAAATTGTGTACGTATGGTCTGTACTATGTAAGTCTGGCCGACCAGTGATGCCTGTATCTTTTGTTATATTTATGTTTGGTAATTTTTTTACGAAACTTCAAGTCATTCCTCTGTGGCAACACCTTTATTCCACGGTATTTATTACTTTTCCACAACCAGCGGGTGGTGAATAGCGTAAGCGAAATGGATTTCTCCGAACTCCGGTCCGTTTTCGTGTTGGCCGCGGCTTTGACCGGTGGCGTGCTGTTCAACGCCGGCATTCGGGCAAGTTGGACGTTCGCCAAATGCCCGGATTCGCGTAAATACGGGAATCGAGAACTTTGGAACGCTGCCAGATTCGGCATCACCCCGGTTTTGAAGTGCACAGCCAGAACGAGGGTGGTGATTCTGGTCCTGTCCCGCCCGTTCAGTTCCCAGCAAAGACAAGCCATTAGGTTTTCTGATGGATTTAATATTAAAGTGTTTTATTCTATGATTTTTTGATTAATTTAAATTGTTTCGGATTATTTTGACAAAAAGTGTGTCTGAATCGCGGACATAGAACGTGCAAAAATCATGCGGCTTAAGCCTGGTTTTTACTTCGTCCAAAGTGTTCAAAGGACAAAACAAAAAGCTTCTGTATTTTCGGAATTTCGGCCTAAAAAATCATGATAAGTGTTTAAAATTCAAAAATTTTTTTTAGATTGTCTAATAAAAGGAACTTTTGGCTTTTGTCCCTTGGGCACTTTGGACGAAGTATGTCCCTAGAGCATTAGTATTAAATTGAGTGTTCGGATACGCGGTCGACGCTCGCTCTCGCATGGTTAATGTTAAATGTTTATTTATTTCGACTAAAGCAGGATACGTAAGGCCGATGTTACTTAGCACTAATTGCGCAACCAAATACTACATATAACAATATTAACAAAGAATATTATCTCAATGCAGTGTGTCTCAGCGGGACTCGATCCAGGGGCCTTCAGTATGCAAGACATAAGATCTGCCACTGCGCCACAGCCTCGACTGGTCCCTTATACAAGGAACGGAGTCGATAGAGCCTAAAGAACCTGGAGCCGAGCAGTTTTTGAGCTGTTTAAAGTTAAAACTTTTATTTTAGTTCGTTTTTAGCTTACTTTTGAGGTTTTTGCTTAGGCTTGCATGATTAGAATGCACGCAATAGCTTTAACTGGGGTGTCGTATTAAGCTTTAAGGTTGCTCGGCTCCAAGTTCCTTGGGCTCCAAAGACTCTAAATCGTATACACTCCGTGTCTCGGCTGTGATCACATAATTAATAAATACTTCCTTATTTCATTTAAGACAGGGTATTTAACCAAAGCTGCTAACGCATCCATTTACAACGTATAGTAATGAAACTGTATAATGACGTTGAAAAGTCTTTCTCGCGCCTGGATTTCAGTACACCAGACGTCTGCTCTGTCACTGCACCATCATTTCAACTAAATTTAAACTTAGATTCTAGTTAAAAACCGATTCAAAGCCAGCTTTCATTTGGTCCCAGTTCCCACATATAGAGCGTTTATACTTGTCTCTTAGATCTTAGATCCCACACCTCAGATCAGTAAATGACATGGAAATATGCTCCAACTTATGGAAAAAACATTTAGGTCCGGCTCACACCAAGGTGGTATTGCCACTGTTATAGCTATTTCAGGAACATTTTTGCCCACTGTTAAGCATAGGACCCATTAATATCGAAGTGGCAACTGCTATTTTGCCACCGCAAGGTGGCAATTGCCACCGCTTTTGTGGCTGGGCCACAATTCTGTCACCGTCGGCAGCTCAGCTCTTACTGGGAAAATCACGTGAGACCTATAGTGATTTTCTTTCCTTTCACATCATGCTCCGGAGCTCCATCATTTTAAGCGGAGGGAGCTCCGGAGCTACGCCCCTAAAATGAGTGATTTTAACCTCATTTAAGCGTATAATATATTTTAAGTTGTTCTATTCGCATTTGTGGAGTTGTTTTTTATTGTTTCTAATAAGTTTAAAAAAAAATATATTTGCAAAAAATTTTTGACTAAATAATCTGTAGCATTTGGCATAGCTTTATGATAATTAACAAAATTAGTGTACAAATAGGGCGGAGCTCCGGAGTTCCAGGGAGTTGCTCCCGAACTTTGAAAAGCGGAGCTCCACCATTCGAGCTTAGAGCTTTGAGGAACATCACTAGTAAGAACGCTCGCAGCACTGTATAAAAACTGTATTATTGTAACAAACATGGCCATTGTTTAAAAAAAAAAGATGAAATAATTTTAGGTTTTAACACAAAAAATATACGCGCATTGCATAAAAATAAATATTGATGTTTCAACCTAAAAATTTGTAAAAAATCGTTTTTGTTATAAAAATAAATGAATTAAACATATTTTAGAAGACATAATTTTAAAATACACATTTTAAAATACATAATTCGTTACCTAAAGCCAAAAAAACCTTTTAGAGAAACATGGTATGGAGACATAATAGGAAAAAATTTGTTCACAAGAGTGTATTTCCTCATCGGAATCTTGAAGGATTCCATTCCACCGGCGATTTATCACGAGGCCGAGGACCACGGAGACCTGATACAAGCCGAATTTTATGACTCCTATAAAAAACTTACCGTACATCTTTTGTATACCTAATAGAACTTTTTTCTCACAATTTTTTACTATTTTATAAATTTTTTTTAGATTTTTGACAAACTTCGTTTACTTATAGAATATTAGCTCACTGCATTATAGTCTTAAGTTTTTTTTTCACAAATTAATTCGTATTTAGCTTCAAAATTTTAAACTGTGAAAGAAATGTACAGAAATGTATCGAAGAGGATTTTGCATTATAATATTAGTAATAAGCAACGGGATAAAAACGGACATCAAAAAATACCCAAAAATTTTTAATGAGAAATAGTTTTTGAACAAAAGAGCAAGTTATAATAAAAAATTTATGAATACAATTCATGAATTCATTAATAATTCAGATATATTTAATTTCGACTTTAAAAGTTATTTTTAACAATAAAATGAAGGAGTCAAATTGAGAAGAAATGTTCGTTTTGTTAATGGTGTAAGGGCCGTAGCTAATACTAGGTTACGGTATCACATAAAAAAATCTAGGGATTCAATAGCCAACAGCTGCTACGTTTAGTTTAAGGATTTTAAGGGTAATAAACATTTGAAAGGTATAAACAACTACATTTCTATTAAAATTATTATTAAATTTCGAAGCAGCTGCAAATGACTAATTACCCTGTCCACCTGAATCTAAAATTAGACCCGGAAATTGTGAAACTTGAAAAAGATTTGGAAATTATCACTACTACGCAAACGCGTGACCTGCGAATCCTAGAATCCAAACCCATGCAAATTATCAGTAACCAATCACAAGTGTTACGTAAATTGATGTAAATCCTACTTAATCAAATTAGTAAATATCGAAATCGTTTACCAATAGCGCTTTAATGACGTCTATTGACGTCTATCGTAAGGGTTGTCGCCCTGATTTTTTATAATACTCCAAAAAAATTTCGAAATTTCAGTGATTACTTCTTACCTGTACTTATTCTATTGTAATTTTTAAAAGTTCAATTTTGTGTAATTTGTATCCTTACATGTATTTTGTTAATTTTTTTAGAGCAGAAACGGGCCGGTGGCAATGTATATTCCATATAACAGCCTAATACTCTATACCAACACTGTTGTTGGTCTCGAGATTTAGTCAAGGCCCCACCCTCCTGTGGGGCGGGTCCACTAAACGCGTGCTGACTACGTGCTATCTTAGCACGTTGTTTAAAACTCTTGTTAATGTTTTCATTTCTGGGTTTTTTCTCGAAAAATCTAACAGAACCTTTTGTTTATACTTGGCACAAACTGATATTTTATTAATTTTATACATATTTGTTGTATATACAAACTATTAAAGTAATAACCCCTAGGAACGGGTCAGCAAAACTCCTAACTACGGTTTAAGGCTTTATTAAATTTTATTTCAAAAAATATCCATAAAACTCTTTAATATTAATTTTTCTATCTAGAAAAAGAGTCCCATAAATTTTCTCAAGAAAAAGCCCAGAAATTAAAACATTAACAATAGTTTTAAACAACGTGCTAAGATAGCACCTAGTCAGCGCGCGTTCAGTGGACCCGCCCGGGGGATTGCAAGGAAAATATGTGAGTTTTACATTCTTCTTTAAGATAATAATATAGACGAAATAATGTTATTAAACATGAAATAATCAAAAAAACTAAGGTAAACTAAATGATATGATAAATAAATAGTATACAAATATAAAAAAGGTAAATAAATAAAGGTAAATAAACACAGACATAAGTGTAAGATGACTAAAGGTTAGTTAACTTATTCAAGCGGGTTAGTTTGTTTTAGAAATTGAATTATCTTTCTGTATTCATTGGCAGATTAAAATAAGGTTTGTTTTAATAGTAGTGTTGAGTTAGGCCATATTATTTTGTTTCCGACATTGCTTGTGATTTACATTTTTAAATCATGTGCCAAATGGGTTTCTTCATAGGCATTGGTTTAAAATAGTTTTCCCAAATTTATTAAGGAATTGTTGGGTGGGAAAATAAGTTCATGCGTAATTTTAAAATTATGATTTGTTCTTTCCGATCTAGGTGTTGGATTGGGTCATTCGTTTTAAGGTAGAACACCACAGTTATGACGATTTTTACTCAAAGTTAGATATCAACTTAGATATTAATTTTTGTTCGACAAAAGTATAGTGTGATCGAAAGCTCAGATTATGATGTATCCAATGGTAATAGTTTCATCGCTTACCGGTTGTTCTATTTCGAGATATAGTTCGATGAATTTAAAGTTCAAAAAACAGTTTTTGGCTATTTAAAAAATTTGATTCGTTCAGTTTTTGCTGCAATTTTATAGAAAGATAACGAAAAAGAGGGGGCAACTTTTAGAAGCAGTTTGGAGTAAAACGTAATTCAATATTTTAAGTAAATTAAAAAAAATCGATGTTTTTAAAAGAAATACAAATAAAAAAAATCCTGAATTAGTTTTTTAATCAAATAAAATTCAAAGTATTAATTAGACTTTTGTCTAACTATTTTTAAACTTTCATTAAAATCTGAGCGAATCAAATTTTGTAATTTTCATTTAAATTTTTTTGATTTGACGCGGAGAAACTACATTTCGAAACGTTGATTTAAAACTAGCTTTTACAAAAGTAACCTCAGATGGGCCAGTAGCCGAGTAGTTAGAGCGTCGGACTAGGAACCTCGAAACCGTAGGTTCAATTCTACCCCGGGAAATATTTTTGATGTCGAAACTTTTTTTTTAATTTTTAACTTTTTAATTAAAAAAATAAATGTCAAAAATCAAATTAACAGGTCAAATTACATTAGTAAAAATTTATCAGAAAAGATCTGCCGTCAAAATCTAACTGTGGTGTTCTACCTTAAATAAAATTTTACACCTAAATAATTCTTCAACAAACTAATGTAAAGCCTATGCACAACATCACACATTCACTCGCCACATTTCTGATGACCCCAGAGTGACACGTTTCATTAAATTTCACCCATGGTAGGTGTGATCAGGTAGCTTTAAGGTTGGTTCATACTTATGACAAAACGTCCTTTGGACAAAGTCCAAAGGACAAAATTCCTTTGGACTTTGTCCAAAGAACAAATACAGCATAAAAACGTCCTTTGGACAAAGTCCAAAGGTTCAAGATTCAAAGGACTAACGTGTTCATGCTTTTGTCACTTGGACTTTTCCCTTTGGATTTTGTCTTTTGGACTTTGTTCAAAGAACAAAATCTAAGTAGCATTTATACTTCGTCCATGGAAAAAGTCTAAAGGACGTTTTAGCTTGTCCAAAAGACATTTTGGCTTTTCTAGAATTGTCCTTTGGACAAAGTCCAAAAGACGTTTTGTCATAAGTATGAACCAACCTTTAGTTTATTGCTGAGTTCACCCGAAAACGCAAATGCGGTATGTGTAAAAATTGAGAAATTAAATTGTTCTCATGGGAAAATTAAAAACTGGCTTTGGCCCGAAATGTGTTTTTTTAATCATCAAGGTCATAAAACAACACTTAGAGCTTCCGGATTGTAAAGTCATAAATCCTAAGGGAAGGCTGTTTACAATTAACCAATAAAGTCTTCTTACGTCTGTCAAGAATACTCAACAGAAAAGAGAATACCCCACTGACCTATAATTTTTGGATATTTATTGAACCTAATTGTATAAAAAGGCTGAGACTGGTTGGAAAAACGATGTTTAGGAAGTTTTGGAAAACGCAGTTTCAAAAACTCAGTTTCCAGTTCAACAAAAATTGGAAAGTTTTTTCTCTCGTGGCCATTGTTTTCTCCGTTGTATTTTTATTGGAAAAACACAGTAGCGGTGAAATTACCTTAATCTCCTGCATATTAAGTCCCGATATCGGTGCAAAAATTGCCGAAATCAAAGGAGAAAAAGAAGCAACCCCTAATGCCTGCCTGATAACCGAACAAACAGAAACGGTTGCTGAGGAAGCCAAAGACTCTAGTCCGGAGTGATAAGCGTTGCCTTTTCCTCCTAACTCCTCTCCTCTTCAAAACCACACCCATATTAGCCCCGGAAAATCCCTGTGCCCCCTCCTCTTTTCTGACCCATTCAATTCAGGCTCAGCATTTTCTACAAATTTTACCTCTTTTTGCATAGGCCTTTTCTTCCCTTCCCTTCCCTTCCCTTCCCTTCCCTTCCCTTCCCTTCCCTTCCCTTCCCTTCCCTTCCCTTCCCTTCCCTTCCCTTCCCTTCCCTTCCCTTCCCTTCCCTTCCCTTCCCTTCCCTTCCCTTCCCTTCCCTTCCCTTCCCTTCCCTTCCCTTCCCTTACCACCAATTTGGGTGGAATATTCACTGTCATACCTGTATTTTCGGAAAATACTTAAGATAAAAAGGATGTAGAAAACTAGATTCTTTTTTGACTTGTATGGCGCGAAATAATTTTTTTAGTTTGTAGCAATCAGAATAGATAGAATAATTTACTGCAATAAGAATAGATTTCTATCTTTTTTTATAAAAATTGATTTAAAAACTTTCGCTCTTTTATTTGGAGCCGTAGCTTTTACAAGAATTGGAAGGAAAATAACGTGAGTTCATAGGAAATAAAAATTTAACCCAAATTCCCATATTTTTTATAATGTAAGAAAATTAAACGTGCTTATGTAAAATTAATCTAGCTTTACAATTAGGGCCCCCAGAACCCGACGAAAATAAGAAAGACTGATAATCTTCTTTTTCCTCCATAAGTGCGATTTACTTCTAAAACACTCTTAGACCTTTATTATTGGTGAAGTTAGTAATTGTGCTGGTATTTGTTTCATAGTAGTTAGTATTAGCATGATAAAAAAATAAAGTTATTAGAACTTTGTTTTAACATAGATAAAAACATCTAACGCTCCATGATACGTTTTCAAATAAACAGTATATAAAATTTCATTAAAGATTAAAAGTTAAAATTTCATTATGAATGACATTAAACATAAACACTCAACACATGATTAAAGTTATTCATCAAGAAGAATCAGGCGTGGAACCCAAAATAAGAAAAAGACAATATAAATACAAAAAATTCAATATTATGTGATACACAAAAATGGGGTTAAAACTTGAATAATTTATAAAGATAATTATGACTAACAATTCTTTTTAATATTTTGATCTGTAAAATTCATTTGCTTTGTTTTGATGAAACAACCAAATAATATATAATGTTTTCATTAAAATTAGATTTTATTATTATTATTTAAATTACTATAGAATAGAAGTATTGAACCAAACTCCAAACCAAACCAAACTGCAAATCCTGTGCTAGTTCGGTTTTTCTTTAAATGGTAGGAGATGTAAGGGCTGTAGCTAACACTATATTACGGTATTACATAAGAAATTCTGGGATTCGATAGCTAACGGCTACTGCGTTTACCACGCCAACGCGTGACCTGCAATTCCTAGAATCCACACCCTCGCAAATTATCAGTAACTAACTAGCAAGCGTTCATAAATTGATGTAAATCCTACTCAATCAAATTAGCAAATATTGAAATTTCTTACCAATAGTAATCTGATGACGTCTATTGACCTAATGGTTGTCCCCTTGCTCTCTATAAAACCCTGAAAAATATTGAAATTTCAGTAATCATTTTTTCCTTAACTTATTCTATTGTGATCTTTAGAAGTTCAGTTTGTGTAATTTGTGTCCTTGTTTTGTTATTTCTTCTTAGTTTTAAATAAAATTTTACACCCAAATAGTCCTGAACAAACTAAAGTAAAGTATATACCTAACTAACATTACACACTCACACACCACAATGGATTCATGATGCATTCATTTTTTTGTATTATAATTTACGCTTTATGTTTTTTTGTTCAAAAATTAGTTCAAAAATTAGTATTTTTGGTGTCTGCTTTTATCCCGCCTCGTTTTACTAATATCATTATGATAAATTCATTTCGAGACGGTCCTGTTCTTTCAAATATCTGTCGTTGTCTTTCATAGTGCGCTCACTGACGACTTCAAGTTCGTGAAAAAGCATCGCAGAAAAATTAAATTCATAAAACAGGCCCCAGCAGGTGTAAAAAAGTAAAAAAAAACCATTGAAAAAGGGTTAAAAATCGTTAAAAAAGGTAAAAATAATGGAATGAATGATAGGAAGGGAAGAAGTCAATGTGTCCAAAGGAAGAACTCCAAAACGTTCACATATTACTTTATAATGCCTTTTTTGTATTACAAAAATACTTTTGTATTACCTACTAAGCTTCCAGCTCCAAACTCTGCAGCAAAAGCCCAAATAATGCAAAGATTTACGGAAAGTTGAAAACACTATTAGGGTTTCTTTGGGCAGAGGAAAAATGCGAAAATTTAAAATACTTGGTAAAATTAGATGATGATGTAATTTTGTTTCCTTCTGCATTTTTTGCGTTTATTGCTCAACTTGATATGGAAGATCAATCTCAACCACGGATATATGGTAAGATATGGCATTGTTTTCATTGGTTACCACATAATCCCCCGTTTGTTCTTATTCAGTACGCAACTGCACTGCCTACGTTTGGTTTGCCTATAGTTATTTTAACTAATTATACCCTTTTTGATATAAATAAAATTTATTCACTTATCACTTTTTAATTAGTTTTTTAACTTTTTGTAAAAACTAGTAGAAAGCAAAAAAAGTTTAAAGTTATAAAACAAAAAAGAAAAAGTTAGTTTTAATAAAGTACAACACAACAAAATTAACAAAATAGTAATTAAAACCCATTTCCCACTATAGACTTGCAAAAAACCATTAAAAACATCCCTCGACAAAAACAAGACACATTTTGTTTAGTTTTTGCCAAAAAACTTTTTTGCCAAATAATAATAATTGGTTCTAATAAAAACCTTCTTTTCTGCTTAATATTGACGCGAGAGATCAGTTGCGCACAGGCACCATTGAGCGGATATATAAGAGCACTATTAATTTGAATTTTCATAATGTTTCGCGCAGGAATATATACTTACGAACCTTGAAAGTTCTCCTGTTTTCATCCATAAACGAAAGAGCTGAAAACGTATAGACTAGTTCTGAATAAGCGTCTTTTACTGTACGAGAGAGGATACAAAAAGAAAAAATAAAATTTAAAAAAAAAATCTTAGTTTTCTTAGTTTCTTAAGTTTAAAACTATACTTTATAAAAATTGCTACACGATGATATGTTTCACTACGTTGAAGTACTTTAATATATCAGTTTGTGCTAAATAAATTTTGGTTTTTGATTAAATGTCACAATACTTATAAATGATCACTAAAATAGTATTTTCGTGAAGAATGATTTCGAATAAGTAAAAATAAAGTTGAAATTTGTGCTTTGAAACTAATTTTACACATACATAGGTTTTTTTTACTGATTTGGTTGTAAAACTATTAAAAATTTAAAAATTAGTTTTAAAAAGTCCATTCCAAGAAAGTGGGCCCTACCCGACCCCCCCTTTTTCTATGCTCATCTATCTCTGGGCCACATGTGTTTTCCCGTCCCGGACAGCATTGCACTGGTGATATGAAATGAAACTAAGTTATGCTATTATAATGACTTTTTTTTTATTTTAATTCTGCGCCAATTAAAATAGCTACCATGCCATTATTAAGGTGGATGGCTTTTAGAATGAGAGGTTAATTATAATGGCATAGTCTGACTTAATTTTTTTATACATTTCTGGAATTGAACATTTTTCTTTATATTTTTTATTTTTGATTAAAGCACCCCAAATTATTTACACAAGAAAAAACTTATGTGAAACTTAATTATATCAGTTGACAAAAATCACAAAAACATAAACATATTCTTATGCATTTCATTTTAATCCTTGTTTTATTTATTATGCCTTTAAAATACTTTATGTTTAATATGCCTTGCAAGTTGCTTCGCCACAATATTTCATTTTCAGTACATGTTGTGAAATAGTAATAAAGGTACTGTACTAACCATGAGTAACGTAGGCAACCATTTGTATATTATTTTTATGCTTTGTGGGATGATGTTTCCTAACATTTTTATCTACTGTTTAAATTATATAAATCTGTTATGTTTTTGCGCTAGTCATTTGTTAAGAATAAATTTTTATACGGATGTTCGATTAGAAAACCATTACAAGAGAAAAATTAAATTTTAAACTAAATAACATTGTAACAATAAGTACTATAGTTTTAAGTTGTAATTCTAATTGTTATTTTCTTTTTTAATCCGTTCCCGTGATTGCCTTTTCCACCGTTACAACCGTGAAATCTTCGTACGATCAAAGTGAAAATCTTGTCTCACGGTGGTGGTATTTTCGTATGACCAATGTCTTACGTAAACTTTACCTGTGATAAACTCTGCGTTTAACCGAGGTCATACGTAGAGTTTTTCAGATAAAATAAACTTTCAGCTAAAAATTGGTGGAAAAACACGATTACCGGCCGCATTCAAACTGACATAAAAAATCGCTGGTTCCAATCGTGCTTAAATTTTAAAGGAAACTCGGAAAAGCACGAGCCAACAGCATAAAAGAAGTGTTGCTTATTTCGCTGTAACAAAAAGTTTTGATTTTTTGAGGCCATTGTTTTTTCATTCTATTGGTTGTAGTAATGGCGTCATTGGTAAACATTATTTGTTTTAGTTTCAAACGATAGTTAAAAGTCCGAGCTATAAACTGATATAGATATTGTTGTAATTTAGTCGACCGTTTATGAGATGTAATTTAGTCGGTCGTAAATGAGATATAACGTTTTAAAAGTTTCCGTTTTGTCGCCAGTCAATCAATTTGAGCAGACTTATAGTGTTTTTGGATCTGGAGTTTACCAAACCTAAAATCCTATCCAGATCCTTAAATGAATTTATTTTGTAAGAAACGCATTGTATTTTTGAAAAGTTACATCGCAAAAAAATATAAAAATCTTTATTACGTATCACCTTGTGTACAAAACATTCAAATACGTTTTTTATCACGTTGGATTTAAAATCCAGTTTGAGTATGTTATGTTTCCATCGACAGAAAAATATCTTCCTCAATACACACCTTGAAAAAACGTTTACACGCTTATGAACATGGTATATGCGACTTGTCTTTTCGCAAAAGCTTACACGTTATCCACAGCAACAACTTTTCTTGTGAGATTTTCCCCGGCAAAAACTATCTAAAACAATCAATCCAACATATTTAAGCCTAAAATTTTTTCGGAACACCTCACCGACAGACTGATTGTTTAATCCCAGTTCAATCCATCTGAGCAGAGCCAAACGGACTGTTATTTAAACCTTTTGGTGAACTGAGTCGGTTTTGGATACTCTCAGGTGCCCAATCGAAAAACCTGTGGGTCGGGTGGAAAACCCACGAGCCGTCCAAATTTTGGCCCGCTTACATTAAATTTGTTTTAACCTGTTTAACATTGACGGATTTGTTTAAATCGTGGTGTAAAAAGATATCTAAAAAGTTATTAGAATTATATTCGTTTTTTTCATAAATTAACAATACTTTTTGAGATACATAAAATAACGGCTCAATAAGACCCGATTTTATTATTTGGGTTGTAATAATAAAATTGGGACCGGGACAATTCGCTCCCGCCAATTCGCTCCCGGACAGTACGCGACTCGGGGAGAATTTGCTCTGGTAGAGTCCTCTCCCAGGACAATCTTGCGACAACTCGCCCCGAGAAAATTCTCTCGCTACCCAATTTGCTCCCGCGAGTTAGTATAAACGCAAATCTTATCAAACCTATTTCATTGGGGACAATTCGCTTCTTAAGATTTAATAAACTTGATTCTTATAAAACTTACTCTATTGGGGACAATTGGGTTCTTGTACAATTCGTTTTCTGTACTATTCGCTTGCTCATTGTGAAAGAAAAATTTTTGGTGAAATTGTAAGCAGGTATTTTGCTGCCGTTACTTCTAATAAACATAATTTTTATAAAGTATATTTTGTTTGGGAGAACTTTCTTTCAAAAATTTTTAGATTTTTTTAAAATTTAATTCACTGTATTCATATTTCACTTTATTTGGATTTGCATTTCATGGATTGAATAAAATATATTTCACTGCATTTATATTTATTTCTTTTTTTATATTTATTTATATTTATTTATATTCAATCACAGATTGTTGTTTTTTTTTTCAAAAAATAAGATAGTTGCCAAAACAGCTATTTTGTTACCTACTATTTCTACCCCGAAGAATTAAAATCTTAAAAATTTGATTAAAAAGAAAAGACAGAATTATTACAATAATAAAAAACCAAAATTATAATCAATACAAAATTGCTTTTTAAGACACTTGTAAAATTTATTTCATATAACATGTAAAACATAAAGTGGTTATTCACAATAATTTTCAAAAAATTTTTTACTTTCGTAAATTTTAGCCAAATATGTGTGAAAACATTATGCTTGGTACGCATATGTATTTAAAATTTTTTACTTTTGTAAATTTTAGCCAAATATG
>JASAMX010019848.1:0-13908 GCA_030248175.1 Microlaimidae sp. YZB2_3 | reverse complement strand
TTGCTCAGTGTTAAACATTTGTTATTACGAAGGTATTGCTTTGAGTCATATATCAACGAAACAATCTACTACGGAAAAAATGGAGATCCTCTCATGGTGCATTGGAGAATCAATTATTTTCCCAAGTGGTCATTGGCTGAAACAGCTCCTCCTGATAACAATTTCCACAGAGCAAAACATAAATGACGTGATCACATATACTATTTGACATTTCGATTGAGGGTCCTAGAATCCTGCGCGACGCAATCGCTACTGATTTTTGTGGGAATCCAAAAAATTTTCCGCATCGCTTATATTATTCTGTCGTGTCGTGAAAAACATAAATTTTCAAATAAACAGCTCCTCCTATAACAATTTTCCATACAGAGCAAAAAACATATATGACATGTGATCACATATAACTGTTTGATATTTTGATTTTGAGGGTCCTAGAATCCTACGCGATGCAATCGCGGTACCCGATTTTTGTGGGAATAAAAAATTTTCCGCATCGCTTATATTCTTCTGTCGTGTAGTGAAAACATAAATTTTCAAATAAACAAAAGTTGTTTGTTATATTGTTAAGTGGTTTTATCAAAATATATAAAATAATGAAAAATGTACAAATCCTACATAAAAAACCTAAAATTAGTTTATCCCTATGCTATATTATAATAAAGTAATATTTTTTTAAATGGTATTTTCTATTATAATGGCATATTCGCCATTTTAAAATTCGAACAAACAAAAATGGAGAGTTAGCCATCACAATAGTAACGTATTTCTCAACTGCAATTTTCACAAATATAATAATTACCTGTATACTTGTGACTATAAATTGTCTTTAACTAATTAGATTTAAGATTTCCGGGTAGGATATTAGACTCAAGACTACGATTTTTCGGAAGTCGGTAGCATTTTTCTAAACTCCGACTCTTTTTAGAATTAGTGAAATTTTTAAATTGCGACTCTTTTTGGAGTCGGTGTCACGTTTGATACTTCGACTTTTTTGGAGTCAGTGAAAAGTTCTTACTCAGACTATTTTGGCGTTGGTGGTATTTCATACTCTGACTCATTTCTGTTAACCGGTACCACATGCCCCCTGTGCTATCGCCGTTCTAGGAGCTGCTTCGGAACAGTTCTAGAACCTGTTCCAACAGTTCTAGAACCTGTTCCGAACTAGTTCTAGAACCGTTCCGAAAAGTTCTAGAACAGTTCTAGGCATTGATTTGCAGTTCTCAAAATCAAAAAATAAATAAAACTCCGCAAATGGTTTTTAAACACATAAAACAACGAAAATACACAATAAAATCACGCTGATAAGTGTTGGAAAATGTTTCGGTGACTTTTATACTGCACCAAAGTACAAATTCGGCATTTTCAAATGCCTAATTTCTCACAAATTTGGGCAAAGGTGGAAAGTACACCGACACTGTTCTGAACAGTTCGACACTGTTCTGAACAAGTTCTGAACAGTTCGACACTGTTCTGAACAATCCTCTGACACTGTTCTGAACAGAACTGTTCCGAACATATCTAAAACCTGTTCGGAAGCAGTTCTAGAACCCGTTCCGAACAGTTATAGAACTGGACCGGTTGAGTACGGGGTAACAGAGTTTGGGTCTATAATAATAGCGTGATAAAATGTGGTGATAAGACTTTCTCAGCTCCGGCCGCCAGTTTATTATCACCGGTAGCGTTTAGGGCAAAGCGCAAAAAAAAAAAAGTAGGTCTCGATATATCAACAAAAAAAAAGTTCGGCGCATAAAAAAAGAGTCGGAGTTCGCAGGAAAAAGAAATTAGAGCGGAAAACTTGTCGTTAACACGACACAAACAGTCGAAATCGTTAGAAAATACCTGTAACTGTGACTCTTTTCTTTCTTTTAAACATAATTATTATCAACATTACGAGTCGGAGTTACGTTGATTTTATAGTAATTGTGACCCTTTGTATCGTTGGAACCTTGGATTTGGACTCAATCTGCCGTAAGCGGGGGTGAAAGACGCGTGAGAAGAGAGTTAGGTCATATCGATTTCTTTTTTTCCAACGCTTTCTTTTCGGTCCGAATTTGGCTCCCAGATTAAGCGGATTGCGAACGCATTTTTCTGCAATTTAGGGGATGCTTCGCCGCCAATCTGTCGATTTTCAATTAACGAATAGTACAAACACGTTCTTCTTTGAGAAAAGAGTATTTTTTTATTGTCAAAATACATAGTACAATTTAGTATAACCAGAAGAGTAGTTAAATATAAAAGGTATTAACAAAACATCAACTATTATTTGTATAAAACATGAACTAGTGTGTATTTGACGGGCGAAAAGGGAAATTCTAAAAACAAATAAAGCATAAAAAAATTGGTCTTCCCAATGCGATCATAGGCATTTTTTTCGAGCATATTATGCACTAAAAACTTGCTTTAAGATTTTCCTCTGCCGATGAGCATAAAGTTTCTTTCTTTTATAACCTAATTTCGGATACAAACTGAAGGGTATTGCTAAACGTCTCGTTACCTCACCTGGAGCTTATGTCTGCGTCCCAGCCTAAACGCTCTGCTTTTGAAATATTCAAGAACTGAAAATTTGCATTAATTTTTGTCTTGATCTAGTTTTGCGCTGTGCCTAGCCAAATTTTTTTTACGGTCTCCGTAATCTAAGGTTTTTTATGGCAATTTTATCATGATTTTTTTATGAGTTTTATCACGATAAAAAACTTATCATCGTATTTAATGGACGGTTGGATATTTCATTTTATCCAATAATGGCCGTCTTCATTATTTGTGAGATTGGGTAATAGTAATTAGTACTCTTTATGAATACATATTATAATATATTATTATTAAATTATTAATTATTATAGTTTGCAATTATAAATTTTTTTTACAGATTATAAAAACATTTCTTTTGTATGTAAAAAGATATCTGGGGCAGTAATTCAGATAATACATTTTATTTATTTATTTTTTATTAATATTTGCATAATGCAGGAGTAATATTTGCATAATTGGGGTTTCGGCTTAAAAATACAATCAAAAACACCCCTGACGGTTAGGGAAAGTAAAAGATCACAATCAGTCTAAGGGTAATGAAACCGATTGCACAAATACAACAGTTTATACAAAAGGTTGACTTACTAAGAATATGTATGTTTGCAAAAACTATGTCATAAAAAGAATGTCGAAATGTAACGTGCCTAAAAAAAGAGCGTTTTGCAAACAGCTAGCAAGGGGGCTAATTTTTATTTTTGCCGATTTTTTATATTTATTTTTACTCTTTGTGACATACTTATATTTTTTTAACTTATTATGACATTTATTTTTACCGGCTTAATTTTTTAATGTTATTGTTTCCCTAGAATGCTTTATAAAATACCTAATACATAATGTTTTTACTTTTTTTTTTAATTGCTTATTACGTAAATAAAACTAACGAGAATTTTTTTTTCGGGGATCCAAGTCGGACTCCGAATTTCATGTCCCTCGGCGGTTGATCAAACGAGGGACGAAGTTTGTTACCAACTTGTTTCTTATTCCTAAGGGTGCATAAATCTTGTGACCTGGGATTGAAATTGTTGTCAATTTGAAAGCTGCCGGTATTAAAAACAGTGCGGTAATGTGATGAAATAAACAGCTTAAATATGTTTAATTTGGGTACAATAAAAAAAAACTTTATTTAAACATAAATCAAGAAAATATAAGCGGCTCGGCTATTAAAAATATGTGTGGTGCCGGATTGTAATTTTGCGCTTGTTGCGCAAAATTACAATCCCCAGGCAGCCACGCATATATTTTTATAGCCGAGCCGCTTATATTTTCTTGATTTATGTTTAAATAAAGTTTTTTTTATTGTACCCAATTAAACATATTTAAGCTGTTTATTTCATGGACATTACCGCACTGTTTTTAATCCGGCAGCTTTCAATTAACAACAATTTCAATCCCAGGTCACAAGATTTATGCACCAGATTAACTTAGGATAAGAAACAAGTTAGGTTGGATTGAGTGGACTTAGGTCCTCGTTATTTACATAGACCGCCGAGGAACAGCGCGGTGAAATTCGGAGTCGACTTGGATCCCCAGAAAACGCGATTTCAGTTTTATTTACGTAATAAGCAATTAAAAAAAGTAAAAACATTATGTATTAGTATTATATAAAGCATTCCTAAAACAATAAGCATTAAAAAATTAAGCCGGTCAAAATAAATGTCATAATAAGTTAAAAAAATATCTGTAAGTATGTCCACAAAAATTAAAAATAAATATAAAAAAATGGCCAAAATAAAATTAGGCCCCTTTGCTAGCTGTTTGCAAAACGCTCTTTTTACACGTACGCTTTCAACATTCTTTATGACATAGTTTTTGCAAACCGCTAGTGTCCTTAGTAAGTCAACCTTTTGTATAAACTGTTGTATTTGTGCAATCGTTTAATTACCCTTAGACTGATTGTGATCTTTTACTTTCTAACCCGTGATTCCAGGCTGTTTAATATTTTAAGCCGAAACCCCCAATTATGCAAATATTTACTCCTGCATTATGCAAATATTAATAAAATAAATAAATAAAATATTATCTAAAATTTACTGCCCAGATATCTTTTTACATACAAAAGAAATGTTTTTATAATCTGTAAAAAAAATTTATAATTGCAAACTATAATAATTAATAATTTAATAATAATATATTATAATATGTATTCATAAAGAGTACTAATTACTATTACCCAATCTCACAAATAATGAACAAAACGCCATTATTCGAATAAATAAAAAATGCTAGACAATCTTCAATAGCACATCATTAAATACGATGATAATTTTTTTATCGTGATAAAACTCATAAAATCATGATAAAACCCATAAAAACCTTTAATTACGGACCGTAAACCTTAGTTTCGCTGAGCAGCGTAAGCAAAACCTTCAAATCAAGCAAAAATTTATTAATGCAATTTTAGTTCTTGCATATTCAAAAGGCGGGGACGTAACTCCACTCGAAGAACGCGGACATAACTCCACTGGTAATTAACGGGGACCTAACTCCACGATACCTTAGGTTGTGTAGAAATTAGGTTATAAAAACAGAAGTAAAACTATGTACATCGGCAGAGGAAAATCTTAAGCAGTTTTTAGTGCATAATATTTCGAAAAAAATGCCTATGATCGCTGGGAAGACCAATTTTTTTATGCTTTATTTGTTTTTAGACCCTTTTCGCCCGTCAAATACACACTAGTTCATGTTTTATACAAATAATAGTTGATGTTTTGTTAATACCTTTTATATTTAACTACTCTTCTGGTTATACTAAATTGTACTATGTATTTGACAATAAAAAATACTCTTTTCTCAAAGAACGTGTTTGTACTATTCGTTAATTGAAATTGACAGATTGGCGGCGAAGCGTCCTAAATTAGAAAATGCGTTCGCAATCCGCTTAATCTGGGAGCCAAATTCGGACGGAAAAGAAAGCGTTGGAGAAAAAAATCGATAGGACCGAACGCTCTTCCACGCGTCTTTCACCCCCGCTACGGCAGATTGAGTCCAAATCCAAGGTTCCAACGATACAAAGGGTCACAATTACTATAAAATCAACGTAACTCCGACTCGTAATGTTGATAATAATTATGTTTAAAAGAAAGAAAAGAGTCACAGTTACAGGTATTTTCTAACGATTTCGACTGTTTGTGTCGTGTTAACGACAAGTTTCGCTCTAATTTCTTTTTCCTCGGACTCCGACTCTTTTTTTATGCGCCGAACTTTTTTTTGTTGATATATCGAGCCTTTTTCGGCGCTTTCCCTAAACGCTACCGGTGATAATAAAATGGCCGGAGCTGAGAAAGTCTTATCACCACATTTTATCACGCTATTATTATGACCCAAACTCTGTTAACCCGTACTCAACCGGTCCAGTTCTAGAACTGTTCGGAACAGGTTCTAGAACTGTTCCGAACAGTTTTAGATCTGTTCGGAACAGTTCTGTTCAGAACAGTGTCAGAACTGTTCAGAACAGTGTCGAACTGTTCAGAACTGTTCAGAACAGTGTCGAACTGTTCAGAACAGTGTCGGTGTACTTTCCAGTTTGCCCAAATTTGTGAGAAATTAGGCATTTGAAAATGCCGAATTTGTACTTTGGTGCATTATAAAAGTCACCGAAACATTTTCCAACACTTATCACGTGATTTTATTGTGTATTTCCGTTGTTTTATGTGTTTAAATATCATTTGCGGAGTTTTATTTATTTTTTGATTTTGAGAACTGCAAATCAATCCTAGAACTGTTCTAGAACTGTTCGGAACAGGTTCTAGAACTGTTCGGAACAGGTTCTAGAACTGTTCCGAACAGTTCTAGAACGCATAGCACAGGGGCATGTAGAGTACCGGTTAACAGAAATGAGTCAGAGTATGAAATACCACCGACGCCAAAATAGTCTGAGTAAAAACTTTTCACTGACTCCAAAAAAGTCGAAGTATGAAATCACACCGACTCCAAAAGAGTCGCAATTTAAAAAATTCCACTGATTCTAAAAGAGTCGGAGTTTAAAAAATACTACCGACTTCGAAATAGTCTGAGTCTAAGATCCTACCGAAATCTTAAATCTAATTAGTTAAAGCAATTATAGTCACAAGTATACAGTAAGTATTATATTTGTGAAAATTGTAGTTGAAATACGTTATATTATGATGGCTGACTCTCCATTTTTGTTTGTTTGAATTTTAAAATGGCGAATATGCCATTATAATGGAGATACCATTTAAAAAGAACTACTTTATTATAATATAGCATAGGGATAAACTGATTTAGTTTTTTATGTAGGATTTGTACATTTTTCATTATTTTATATATTTTGATAAAACCACTTAACAATATAACAAACAACTTTTGTTTATTTGAAAATTTATGTTTTCACTACACGACAGAATAATATAAGCGATGCGGAAAATTTTTATTCCCACAAAAATCAGTAGCGATTGCATCGCGTAGGATTCTAGGACCCTCAATCAAAATATCAAACAGTATATGTGATCACGTCATATATGTTTTGCTCTGTGGAAATTGTTATAGGAGGAGCTGTTTATTTGAAAATTTATGTTTTCACGACACGACAGAATAATATAAGCGATGCGGAAAATTTTTATTCCCACAAAAATCAGTAGCGATTGCGTCGCGTAGGATTCTAGGACCCTCAATCGAAATGTCAAATAGTATATGTGATCACGTCATATATGTTTTGCTCTGTGGAAATTGTTATAGGAGGAGCTGTTTCAGCCAATGACCACTTGGGAAATAATTGATCTCCAATGCATGAGAGATCTCCATTTTTTCCCTAGTGATTGTTTCGTTGATATATGACTCAAAGCATACCTTCGTAATAACAATGTTTAACACTTGCAGAAATTCAATCCTCACTATTCGGAATGTGTAACTGCATTTTTGTGAATGGTTTAAAAAAATTATAAAGTTAAAATAAAAGAAAAGCTTTAACACATATTGGTTTTTGTTGTTTTAATTAGTTGTTGTTTTTATGACAGTGAAATATGTATTGTTAATTTTCTTGTTCTTAAAAAACTTGTTTTAGTCTTTTTATGCAGTCATTTAAGCCTTTAAGTTCTTTAAAATTTGTGTAATTTTAATGCTTTTGCATTTAAAAATGCCTTTTTGTTACGACGGCCTTTGCTAAAATTTTTGTCTTTTAAGACATTGGAATTTATTGTCATACAAACAAATTTTAAAACTTAAAAAAACCAAAAAAAAGCACAAGAAAGTGTACGGTATAGAATTGTGAATCTGTAATATAATTAATTTTATATTCAAAAATTAAACATAATTTAAATAGAATAAATTTTAAAAGTACTATACAACAATTGAACAATCATGTCTGGTTAACCTCCTAAAATGCAAAACAACTGGAGTCAACAACTAAAATTGTGCGGTTTTTCTACAAAAACGGAACAAATTAGAACGTATAGAGTATCTGACTTAATTTCGGCCAGGCCTTAATTTCGGCCACCAATTAAGGGTGTTAGAAAATTGGCTTATTTTTTAAACACAAAAGAACTAGCACAAAAGTAACTGGATGAATGTTGAATAAGGTCTTTTTGCAAAAGTTGTTTATTTTTCTTATTCTGCATTATCAACATTTTTATACAAAAAGTGAATTTTTTGTGATTTTCTCAATTTTTGCTTTGTGTTTAAACTGCATCAAATTTAGAACGAAACACTATATAACCTTAAAATATCTTCTTTTTAAGGCTCGAAATTGATAATTTTCATGTTTTGATATTTTCTTCAAAATCACTTTGCGATGCGTTTACATAATTGCGCATTTTAAGATTCCGTTAATTTCGGCCACCTTAAAATTTTGATGAAAGAACCTGCCGTTTTTTCTGTTTTCAAATATCATCGTACTACCGCATTTATAAAGAATTTGTTTGCTCGTTTGACTTTTTTTGACATTTTTTTAAGCCAAAAAAATTTAACAAAAAATACAGGTTATTATTAAAGTTTGCAAATGGAAAAAAATTAAGAAACCAAGAAAAATACCTAAGGATAAATTTGCAACCTTTAAAAATTTTTATTGTTCGTTTCGGCAATAGTTATAGCCAGTTTTTTCTAGGTAGCGGAAGTTAATGGCTCGCGCCTTAATTTCGGCCACTATAAAAAAAATTTAAACCTCCATTGATCTTTAAGTGTAACAGAAATTTTAAAATTTTGTACTGGAATAACAAAAATAGTTATCGTTTGATTTTTAGACCAAGATTTGGGTCGATTGAAAAAATCAAAAAAACTTATCCAAAAAATTTAAAAAAAAGGTGGCCGAAACTAAGTCAGTTACCCTAATGTGTTTATAATCCACCTTTTCATAAAATAACTAAATAAGTAAATATTAGTTGTTAAAAATTACATTTCTGTTTTAAAATGAGTTTAGTTGTTTAGTTTTCAAAATGTTTATTTTTTTGTTAAAGTTAAATGGTTAAAGTTGGTACAGTCGCAGTTATACGTACCACCTGGGTTACGAGAATTACCCACGGTGAAGTTTCAACGCCACTGTGGTCAGAAGAAGATACCGTCACCCTTGGGACGAAGGTTTCACTTCACCCCGGTGAAATGAATGTTTTACCGTCTTAATGAAGGGAAAATGCAATCACGGAAGCGGGTTAAGAAAAGCCTAAAAAGTGTTTTTAAATGCCGAATAGCTAAGTGCTAAAAAAAATAATATTTTTTGAAAATATTTTGCAGAAGGTATGTCTTTCGGACATCAATCATTTGCGGTTTTTATAGTTTTAACGTTTTAAATTACACACAATTTTTTAATCATTTAAACGTATAGTTTTAATAATTATTAACGTTGTATTTCCTTTTCTGATTTTTAAGGATAGAAACGGCGTCTTAAACGCAGTGGTGATAACAGCATCTGGCGAGATTGCTTAATAATAGTTTAATGCTATCAAACCTGTTTATTACGTCCCGCACCAACACGTAGACGCCAGATGCGACTTACACCTGGGTTTAAGACGCACTAAAAATCAGAAACGGTTAATCTTTAAAAGCGTTGGCTAAATATAACAGAGTGTACGTCCAAGATCTCATATCGTTTCCGGTTTTCATAGTTTTCCCGTATTTGGAATTGTACAAATGGAATTCCCAATCCGCTCCCAGTTCACTAAGTCGATCTGTTAACTTCGACATCTATAAAGTTAAGTCGGTTTATAATCAATGTTTATTGTTTATAAACTAAATGAAATAAATAAACAGAAGACTCATACATTGGTGAGCTTGAAGCTATAGCAGAGATGAAGCGTTTTAAAATGTATTAAGCATTTTTTTATTAGTCTAACAAAAAAATTTATATATAAACTGAAATTAAGCCTTTTTTAGCTTACAATTTTAACCCGTTTTTCTTTAATACTATTTAAACGACAACTTGAAGTTTTTTTAAAATTTTTTATCTTAGTTCGTGAATTTTTGCCGCATGCTATGTATTTTAAAATACAAACTACAAATTCACTTTCAACTTTCAAAAAATCGCTTCAATAATGGTAATTCATATTAAGGCTGTAGGCCTTTGAACCATTTCTAGTTAAACTATGTTTCCGTACCTGTTTTTGCAATCATTTTGGTTCGCAAGTTAATATTGCATTTATAACTTTTGGTTTTTCTGGAATGAACACCTTGACTTTGAAATTAATGTCTAAACTCGAATGCCACCAAAGCGTTATTACTTAAACACTGAATCTTGTTGGATTATTGCCAGCGGTTTATTTCAAATCGTTTCCGAAATACTTGAAATAATTAAAATCAAAAAAGAAACTAAAGATGAATTCTATCAGGGTGAAATTGACTAGGTGATAAAGTAACCACTAAAGGTAAACCCAAAGTGGCTGCAAAAGTTGTTCGTTTGATTACAAAATGCCTCCCTCCATTAAGTAACCATTCAAATTACAAGAATCTAACGTCACTTTATCAAACAAATACTCGGTATTAAATCGAATCTAATTGCCTGATAAAGTGACGTCAGATTCTCGTGATGTGAATGATTACTTAATGGGGGACATTATTTAATCGAACAAACAACTGTTGCAGCCACGTTGGGTTTACCTTTAGTTCTTCGAGAAAATATCACGTGGAGAGAAACAGCTGACGCAACTTAATAATAATTGGTTACATCATCTCTGAAAACTTTTTTTGTTATTTTTTATTCTCAAGCGTTCATTCTTTATTTTTTCTTGACGGCGAGCGGTTACACCCTAAATTTCAGCCTGAATACCGGGCGTATTTATCTTATATTTTTTTTAATTTTTTTTATAATTTTTTTGCGCAACGGACGGGTGTCGCAACCGCTCTTTCGCGTTTACAGTGCCGTTGAGTTTAGTTTAGTTTTAAAAACATTACTATTTAATAGTTAACCATATTATTTAAATTTTAAAAAAAACATGCCAAACTTACACGATAGTTTCGTAATAGTGAACCATGTAAAAGTTATACTTTAAGTTTATTACATACTTTCACTGCAAGTGTTTTTGTATTAATTCAGTCTAATAAAATAATATAAAATTCGATTTAATTTTACAGCAGTAAAATTTTTTACAATTTCAAACTATACTTTGGAATTGTTTTCGCTATGAAGCAGTAGTATTTTAAGCGGGCTCTTATCCACTGACTCCAAGTTTTCGGCAAGTTTTGTCAGCAAAGGTTTCCCTGCCACGATTGCGCTAACGTTTCTGTCCAGAAATCCTAATTCCATGGCCGCCAACCCACCCAGACCGTAACCGATAATGGCAATCTAAAACATTTAGTGTTTATAATTCTTTATTGAAATAATAATCATCATAAATATTCATTTATTGTAATTATAATCCGGCAAAATATTTATTCCTTTATTTGTAAAATCCTCAGGACATTACTACGACTACTATAAATGCAAGTAAAAGATTATTCCTATGTCACTAAAGTATAGCAACACGATGTAAGCAGTATAGGAATATTAAGCACTATTACGAAAAAAATTATAAAATTTTGTTGCTATCAGAATTTTGCGTATCTAACTCGATACAATTTTTTAGATAAATTATTCCATGCGTTAATAGCAAGATAAGAATAAAAAGTTTTTTTTTTATTAATTTTTTATTAATTTTTCATTAAACATTTTTTTTTGGTTTTAAGTTTGTTTTTATTACCTCTTGTTGTTGAAACAAAAATTAATGAATTGTGTTTTATTTTAATAATCGTACTATGTTTTAATAAATAACAACGTTAAATTTATAACAAGCAAAAATTAATAAACCTATGTCATTATTAATAACAAAAATTTACGGAAACTATAAAGATTCAATAACAATATTAAAGCAATTACAAGTATTTATAAATTATTAATAGTTTTTAAGTTCTTTTTACGTAACTAAAGTGTTTTACAAATTTAAACTTGTTATGTTTATGCTAATCGAAAAAAACAAATTTGGAATGCTTTAATTTAGTACATAAAGCCGCTAATATATTTGAAATATGTATAGCAGTTCTAACTTCAAAAATAATAAAATGAAATGCATTTATAATCTGAGAGACATTTTGTTTTTTGCAAATTTTGTTACGCTAGGTAGGTCTATTGTATTCGGCAAGAATATATAACCCAAGAGAATGTCCGACTGTACACTAAATTTTTGACCAAAATTTTGCTAGAAAAGTCGCACTTGCAAACGTTTGTGCAGAGTTTTCTAGCAAAAATCCACCATTTTCTGCTAGTTTTTCCGCGCTGCGATTTTTAACACAGTTTTAGTTTTATTGCAATGCGGACTGCGACTTTTTTGCACTCAATGAACCTACCTTGTATTACAAAAGTTTGGGTCCGCGTCCCGCCGCGAAATTCGATTTCGTTATGAAACCAATGATTTTTACCTAATTTTTTCGGAAACCGGAGATTAAACAACTATAAAAAAACAATTTCGAGTATTTTTGTTAATTTTTAACCGATATTTAGAACTATATTAAGCGTAATTAAGGTTTCTCGTATGTAAATTTTTTTGGTTATTCAGAAGAAACAACCATTTTGTGATGCTTAATTAAATACAAAAAGATCACGAAAATTTTTCAAGTAGATGTTTTATTTGTATATAGTATTTCCAGTTTCAAAAATAATACAAAAAATGCATTTAATTTGAGAGGAACTTTGTTTCGTGGTGGGACCGCCGACCCAATTTTTGTTATGCTAGGTAGGTCCATACTGCTTTATTCGCACTGCGATTATTTTAGCACTGCGAGTCTGGCTGCACAACAATAAAATACAGACGCTGGTAAACATTTTCAATGGAGTAAAACACTTAAAATTTGTTTTAATTAATTTTAAAACGTTGGAAAATTATTTTATTTCATTAAAACTAAAAAGTTTTGACATCTTAACGTTAAAAAACGACCTTTACTCATTTAAACACAAAATTTTCGCTTCGCGTCGTATATATTTTTTTGTTGTGCAGTTGGGCTCGCGGTGCTAAAATAATCGCAGTGCAAATAAAGCAGTATTAAGTGCTAAAAAAGTCGCAGTCCCCTCTGCAAGAAAACCAACACTGTGTTAAAAATCGCAGCGCGGAAAAACTAGGAGAAATGGCGGATTTTTGCGAGAAAAGTCGCACACGCATTTGAAAGTGCGACTTTTCTTGCAAAATATTGGTCAACAATTTAGTGTACAGTCGGATATTCTCTTGTGTTATATATTCTTGTATTCGGTAAATTAAAAAAAACTATAGTCTATACAAAAATGATGCGGACTGGCGACAAAACTCGAACTTTGAAATGTTATATATCTAATTAAAAAAAAGTTTTATAATAAATCTTGGAAAAACTGGTAAATTTCAAAAAAAAAGATCATGATAAAACTCATAAACAACCTGAATCGTGAACAATAGACCTTAGTTTTCCTAAGCAACCTAAGCAAAAACTCAAAATAAAAAAAAAACATCTGAAATTTAGTTTAATTTTAAGGTTTTGCTTTGGTTGCTTACTGAAACATAAGTCTAAAGTTCACGATAAAGGTTATTTGTGAGTTTTATCAAGATAATATGTTTAGACAGAAAAAATGTGGACGTAGGCTGAGATGGACATTATGTGGACTATAGGAAATTTGCATTTGGTTTGGGCAGCTGCTCACTAAATAAAAACTTCTACCATATGATAATGATTTGTTTATACATTGATCTAATCACACAGCACTGTTGCATTTTTTTTAGTTTGATGAAATGTCAATTTAAAAAATCATACTCACAGAAATCTTTGACAAAACGCGAAATCGCCACTTTTTCAATTAGAAGGTTATATTTGTATGTGTAAAAAACAACTATAAATTTGAAAAAGTGACGATTCCGCGCTTGTCAAAGATTGCTGTGAGTATGATTTTTTTAAATTGACATTTCATCAATGAGCAATACGTAACTGAACGAGTAGCAGCAGACA
>JASAMX010019846.1:0-17868 GCA_030248175.1 Microlaimidae sp. YZB2_3 | reverse complement strand
CCTATGCGTATGATAAAATTAAGATAATATTTTATTTGCTAAAATACCACGGTACGATTGTTTAATCGCAGATTGCAGGGCACCCCCCTCCAAGCGAGCGCCGGGTCCTGAACGGAAAGCCCTAAAACGACCGTCCGTCCGGAAAACTCTGTTTAAACAGGAGGAAGAGGAGAGCGGTGGGAGTTTGAATCGGGCGGGACCCCGCCCCCCGGCCGTCGTCGCTGTTCCTAGCGCTAACAGTTATAAGCTGGAAGACTACAGAGAGTTCTTAAGGCAAGTCCCGACCTCTTCAGGAGAAGCGCCAGCTCCATCGGCACTCTACGTGGACGAAAGTAAGGTTTTACGGTTGTTGGAGAAACAAGAGTACGGCAGCGGCAGATCTGCTCGGACATACATGGGCACGGGGGGTTAACCATACATGGGAAAGTTGGTCCGGAGTGGGGGGGTTAAACCCCAAATTAGGAGGGGGGGGGGGTTAAAATCCGAGAAACGCAAAATACCCATATCGTTTTTTTTCTGGAGTGCATTTTACCCATATCGTTTTTCGATTTTGAAGGAAAAATAGGTAAAAAACGCTAATTTTAGGTCAAAAAGCCCTTTTTATAGCATTTTTGAGCTTTTTATTGCTTAAAACATTCATTTTGACCTCAAAACTTAAGTTTGGGGGCAGTTATAAGTCATTTTAAAGACATTTTTTTCTTCATTTTTCCAAAATTGGGGGGGTTAACTTTTTCTCCCCCCCCACTTCTGAGTGGGGGGGGGGGTTAAACCCCCTTCTCAGAATTTGGGGGGGGGGGTTAACCCCCAACCCCCCCCCCGTGCCCATGTATGGGGTTAACCCCTCTATCCCCCCAAATTCTGAGAAGGGAGTTTAACCCCCCAACTCAGAAGTGGGGGGGGGAGAAAAGGTTACCCCCCCATTTTTGGAAAAATGAAGAAAAAAACGTCTTTAAAATGACTTCTACTTCTAACTGCCTCCAAGTTAAGTTTTGAGGTCAAAATGAATGTTTTAAGCAATAAAAGCTTAAAAATGCAATAAAAAGAGCTTTTTGACCTAAAATTAGCGTTTTTTTTTACCTATTTTTCCTTTAAAATTGAAAAACTATCAAGGGCGTAGCCAGTGGGGTTGTAGGGGTGGAAACCATAGGTGAGAAAGGGGGGGCAGGGTGGGGTCCACCCCCCCCCTGGCCTCGAAATTTTGGGGCCCCTCCCCTAGAAAAAAATCTAGGGGGCCACCCCCCTCCCCCCAAATTTCCGAATTTTTTACCCCTGACCCCCCTCTAGATTTTGAAATCTGACCCCCCCTCCCCTCTCGGGAAAATTTTAGGTACCTTTTTTATACTAAATTTTCTTCCAAAAACGTGAATTTTCATCACATATTCATGCTTTTACATCCTTTTTATACATGAATATGGCTTTTTATTCAATAAAATGTAGTATTATCCTATAAAAAGAACAATTATTAAAGTTATTATAGTTTAAAACTGTTTTGCTTTGGACACCGGACCCCACCTGACCCCCCTCTAGATTTCAAAATTTCGCACCCCGGGTCGACCCCCCCTAAAAAGCTAGGGGGGGGTTCGGACCCCCCTGGGACCCCCCTCCTAGAATTCAAAATTCGATTTACCCCGGGTAACCACCCCCCCTAGCTTCCCCGACCGTGCTCACCTATGGTGGAAACCCCCCCTTTTGGGTTTTTTCTTTAAAAATTTTTTACTTCGTTAAGGTGTAAATTTTTTTTTCTGAATCAAATTATCAGCTTATCTTATTAGCTGCCTATTATCTTATCATTTAGTTTTAGTATTGCCAAACGATATTAATTTATGTCTATGCAATTAAATTAGTATTAGTATTATTAGTACAGTATACCATGTAAGTAAACAAGGGCATGATTAAACAAGCCACTAAGCCATGATCAAAAAATCGTTATTAAAGCAAGCTTTTATTTAGATTACTAGCATTAAAAACAAAATGTACCAATTGAAAAGCAACATAATTCCCGTGCGCAGTGAAAAAAACAAATGGGATGCAAAAATGTATTTTATATATTATATAGCAATTAAATTCAGTAGAAGAATAGAATTCCATGACTAAAAACAACCAAAACAATTTGCCCCAATTTTGGAAAAATGAAAAAAAAAGTCTTTAACATGACTTGACTTCTAACTGCCTCCAAACTTAAGTTTTGAGGTTAAAATGAATGTTTTAAGCAATAAAAAGCTTAAAAATGCAATAAAAATGGCTTTTTGGCCTAAAATTAGCGTTTTTTATTTATTTTTCCTTCAAAATCACAAAAAGGATAAGGGTAAAATGCACTCCAGAAAAAACGATATGAGTATTTTGCGTTTCTCGGATTTTAACCCCCCCTAATTTGGGGTTTAACCCCCCCACTCCGGACCAACTTGCCCATGTATGGTTTAACCCCTCCAACTCCGAAGCAACTTGCCCATGTATGTGCTCGGATGTCAGTTTTTGATAGCCACAGGTGCGCATTTTTAAAAACAGAAAACTGCCAACGCGCGTAGGTAAAAAAAAGTTTATTTGAGTTGCATTCATGGGCGTAGCCAGGGGGGTCTAGGGGGTCTAGACTCCTCTTTTGGGTCGGCAAAAGGAAAAATTTGGGGTTAGACCTCCCCCCCTTTTTTGGGTCGCCAAGGATAAAAATTTGGGGGTCTAGAAGGGCTATTTTTTAAAATTTTTCTCGCGCTTACCTCCGCTCAGCGTTCGATCAATTATATAGTCTCCACTTTCAAATTTGTGTTAGTTTGTTTTGCAGTCTTGGTATGA
This sequence comes from Microlaimidae sp. YZB2_3, assembly GCA_030248175.1. Lineage (NCBI taxonomy): Eukaryota > Metazoa > Nematoda > Chromadorea > Desmodorida > Microlaimidae > Microlaimidae sp. YZB2_3. The sequence goes on along the minus strand of JASAMX010019846.1, from coordinate 15,081 downwards.
CCACGCTGGATCCACCCCATTCTTAATGTTTTAATTGGTCTTCACTTCCAAATTTGTGTTACTCTGTTTTGTAATCTTAATACGACCACGATAGACCCCCCTCTTTAAGTAATTTAAAAAACATTTTCTCGCACTTTGCATTGCTCAGCTGTAATTCAATGTTTTCTTTTTTCAGTTGTTAGGGTTTTGAAAATCGAAGATTTTAAGGGTAAAAGGGTGAAAATTGTTTGTAAAAATTTTTTTCTTGGTTTTATAGACTTATTATTATTGAATAATAGGAAAATAATTAAGTATGTGACATAAACAAGGCATAGCCCTTTTATATTTATATCCTTAAAAAACAAAATTTTTTCACGATTCTTACAAACTGTTTCTATCTGTTTTACTTAAACAAACTACTAATTATTTTTATATTGATATTAAATCACTAATTTTATTTAATTTAGTTTAATGAGTTTTTAGAAGTCCTGCCAAAAATTTTCACTCATCAAACAATTTTAATATTAGAATTAAAATCAAAGATGATGAAGTCCAACGCAAATATAAAGAAAAAATATTGTAAACAACATGTTTAAAAAAACCCATATACAAATTTCAAACCAACCGCACCAAGCAAAAATCGATTCTACGTCTACCCTTTTATACTAAAAATTATGCTAGCCAAGTCAATGATGTTGTAGGTCTGTGCCAATGTTTTCTTGTTAAATTATAATCCTTTGACAAAAAATTTTTAGTTTTTTTAGTTATAACACAAAAAAAATTACTACAAAGTCATCCAAAAATATACATGATACTGAAAAAAATATTATATTAGCCCCATTTGTTGACATGAAAAAAATTTTCTGTTATTGGCGCCTAGATTTCTGTGCTGGCGCCGAAAATTTAGAGGCTAGGCGCCAGCTGGCGCCTAGGTGCCGGCAAAAAAAAAACCCAGCTTCCAAAAATCCTAAAACTTGCCCCCCTCCCTAAAAGTTTGGGAGGTTTGAGTACCTACTAAAAATGGTAAAAATGAGGTATTTGAAATAATGCCACAAAATTTTTTGGGAACCACCCCCCAAATTTTAGGGGTCGGGTTTCGGGTATAACCCACTCCCATAATCCAGGACGCTTGGCGCCCTCCCCTAAAATTTTGAGAGTCCCCGTACTATAAACGCTAAAAATGGGGTATTTGGGGCGTGACCAAAAAAATTTTTGGGACATTTTCTCTCCCCAGCTTGGGGCGTCAGGTATACCTCCCCAAAATCTAAGGCTGCTAACCTATACTTAAGAAGAGAGATAGAGTTTAATTTTCAAAAAAGTACTTGTATACCAGAATTTTACCAGAAAAAGATTTTAAATGGAAAAAATTTGGGGCCAAATATATTTATTTTTAAAAGTCTAAGAATCTTATTTTAACCGTATTGCTATTGCTATAAAGATTATTGCTAAACATTGTTAAAATTATCTTTCACAAAATGCAATTTTTTTTTAAAATAGTACTTTTAAACATTTTTAAAACTAAACACCATTATATATTAGTAATTTATAAAAAAATTTATAATGGTTTAAAACTAATTTTTTAGGAACCACAATTTTTTTGACACCCAAATCGATGGGTTTTAAATTGTTTTTGTTGTTGTTTGTTTATTTTAAATTGTTTTTTTAATTTAAAATATTTGACTGCGGTCATAACTTTAAGAGTTAAATTTCTTTTATATTGTTTTTATTAATTCTAGCACATGCACACATTCGGGAGAGACACTACAGGAGACCTTTGAATGCGGGAAGAATTACATATTGATTTTTTCTTCCAGCGTGCAATAAATGAACGCTGCGGAGAGAACAGGGTAATTGAAAAAATTCCCGGGAGGCAAGTGAAATTGCAACAGCGGGCACGGCCTGCATTACCAAGATGCAAAGTAGGAGATCTGCACACAAATTTAAAAGGAAATCCCAGTCGAACGCATAGCAGCATTTATAAAAAAAGCCAAAAAAATACCCAAGCAAAACAGTGGTGTAGTTACATTACAAAGCGGCATGAAACAATAAAAAACGAAGTCATAATAATTTTTTAGCGATCTTTTACATGAAATTTCGAATTTTTAAAAGAAATGTGTTATAGATTTGCCATGTAATTTTACCAAAAACAGACTATTATGTTATAAAGTTAAAACGAAATCATAGAATTTCATTGTTTTAGTTGGTGTTTTTGTCAAAATTTTTATTCTGCACACGTCTTGTGGCGTGCATTAACCAATAAAATCCATAAAAATGCCAAATTGGCCCAACCCAAAGTTCATAGGCTTATTATAAGCTCAATAATGGGTTTTTTTGCACAAACGAATGCTTAAAAGATTGCTTGTGGAGCCTAGAATACATTTTTGGCAGTTTTGTAAACAAAACATCAAAAACAAAAAAGGTCATTTTTTTTGGAACCCCAAAAAAATTTTGGGGGTCCATACCGGAAAAAAATTTTTATTGTGTAGGAACGAGAAAAAAATTGGCGGACATTTAATATATAACAATATGACCAATATCGTACACACTTCGAGCAGGAAGCAAAACAAAATAAATAATTCCGACAGTGTATTAGCGCGGTCAAAATTGGCGCAAAATCGCGAAAACCGCGCGCATTTAATGCATCATAAAAAAAGATTGAGCGAGCCGATTTCGCTCAAACTTTCAGAAAAAACTCAGAAAAGTATGTTTTAACAGCATACCAAGCGGCGGTTCTTATCTCCTACTAATAAAAAAGTTTTGTTTTTTTTGGGACCAGGTTTTTTTCACCGCATGGGCTGTAGTGATGACGTCATCGAAAAACATTTTTTCCTAACCTTTTCAAAAGATAGCCAAGAGTCTAAGCTATGCTTCCATATATGTCCCGCACTTATTCCAAACTCCGTTATGGATATATAACATTTCAAAGTTCGAGTTTTGTCGCCAGTCCGCATCATTTTTGTATAGACTATAGTTTCTCGACTTTTTTTTAAGTCATGCGTTCTTCGCCTTTAATTGTTCTTTTATAAACCACTTTTAAGTATAAAATGTTTCAAATTAAGTAAAATTTAGACGTTTAGAAATAGGAGCTTGCAACTCAATATACAATATAACAGTTTTTTATAATGAATCAGAGTTAAATATAAAGATTTGCGTATAATAAATTCGAAATAAATTGTATTTAATCTTTAATAATAGCTAAATAATACTATTTAAATATCATAAATATTTGTAAACAAACATACTTTTATTCCAATCAACTAAGAAAGAAATCAGTTAAATTGTTATAAAATCCAATAGTAATAATATAAAATATTGCAAAAAGCAGCTACGTTCACATTTCTGAGCCACGTATACGGCATACTTGCAAAAATAAAATTTTGTAAGACTAAATGCAATGTAACACATAAACAAAGGGAATAATAACAATACAATTAACTAATAGTTTAATAATAATTTACAATTTATTTAATGCAAAAACGACTAATTACGGAGGGTTTATTCACGTCCACTAGTGATGTTCCGCGAAGCTGGAGAGAGGAACTCCTTTTCGGATCTTTAGAGAAACCCCCGGAGCTCCGAAACTATGACCTAGTTTTGATTTTTTTTATAAATAAATAAAGGAGATATGCCATAATTTTTTTTAAATTAAATTTTTTAAAAGCTTATCAAAAGATCAAAAATAGTCCTAAAAAACAAGTAGAAAAATTTGGAGCATATTTTTAAACTTAAATAATCTTCAAATCGCTCGTTTCACGGCAAAACTTCAGAGCTCCCGAGTTCTTGAGGAAGCTTCGTTTTAAATGAAAGAAGCTCCGGAGCATTATATTGGAAGACGAGTAGGAACATCCATAATTTTCACATAAAACACAAAAATTTACAAAAATTTAGCAAATAAATAAGTTTTGAAATAAAACTAATAAAGGGATTGTGAAATTTTGATTTTTATTTTGACCGTGAAAATTTGGTTTATGAAAAACTTTGTTGAATTCATTCACTAAATTTTCCCAGTATTGTGTTTCTTTAGCTATCAAAGAAATCAGACGTGTTAAGTTTAAATTCTAAAAATAATCTATTTTTCTTTACTTTTCGCCTTGATTTTTATAATAGAAAAATATTTTTTGTTCTATTTTGGTTGTGTAACAAATAAAATTTATTTATTACAATTCTTTCAATAATATTCAAAAGCTATTTTGGTAAAATTGTATTTCTTATTCATTCGAATGATTAAATCTTGATCAAAATTGTATAAAAGCAGAGGTGTTTTCGATTTTTTATTTTTGATTTGGCGAATACTGGAGACATTTTCATTCTCGGGTTTTTTAATATTTCAAACCAGACAAGGTAATGTTTCAAATCTTTAATTTTTTAAATAAATTGAAAGAAGTTGGGTCTTATTTCTTTTTTCAAGTTTTATTGGTTTTTTTATATCAAATTTATTTTAAAATGTTCAAATTTCCATCATAAATCTTTAAGTGCAACAATTGAAAGCTCTATATATATAATTATCCAAATTTCAATATTCCTATCTAGACTTCAGCGATGTTTCTTTCCAAAAGAGCAAGACAAATATAAATGCCCAAAAATTATTAAAATAAAGTTCTTCCACTGTACATTGTCATCTAAAGTTTAAAATTAATAAATTAGATAGCATACAGATTGGCGGAAGTTAAATTAACTAGCATCTATTTTGCTCCCGAGCAAAAGCGGGTAAGTGGTCAATACATATAGCCGAAGGAACTTGGATCCAACCAATTTTAGACTTAGGCGTTTAAAGTTGTGATTTTTTTACGTTTTTAGTTTGATTTTGGGATTTATGTTTAGGTTTTATTCCTACCCAAATTTTCTTAGCTCATATTCCATTTTTTTGTAAACAATGTTTGTAAACGTAATTTTTAAAAAAACCTAATTCATTTTTTTTGTTTTATATAGTGGTGTAAAATGAGAATCTTACTGCAAAAGATTATTTACTGCTTGCTAATTTAATGATGATTGCTTTTTAATCATTGTTTTTAATTAGGTATAGAATTACTAAGTACATACTAAAATTTTTTTAAAATGATGTTGACTAGAAATTATAACACGAAGCGCTACACACCACATCCTTCTGAAAGACCGAGGGGACGGGCAACGCAAACGGGGCCTAAATTTTTTCTAATGCAGTGTTTTTTTGAGTAAAAAGGCATTTATTTAGGATAAAGCCCAATGTATTTAGCTTTATGCGAAGAAATAAGTTGAAGCAGTAACTTAAATTTTGGCTTAATTTTAACTCGTACTACAGTCCGAAGACCTTGTTCAAGGTGTTTTAGAATTGTCCTACATAGGACACTTCTAGGACACATCAAAAATAGAGCAGTAGACTGTTTTGTGTTAGTTTAATCGTTGAAATGGGATGTCGCGAAATTCAATTGTAAAGCTATTTTTCTCTTTGCTTTGCTATTCCGTTCCAAGTGTAAACTCTAAGTCGGAATAACAAAGAGTTGAAAATTCTTACTCATTTTTTCTAATTCTACGGGTTTTTTTCTCTTATTTGTATTTTTTGTGCAATTTACTGTTGGCAAGGTCGATAATATAATAAAAGTACATGTCTGGTGTATAATGCAGCACACTATGCATATTTGATTAAAATAAATACTTTGTGTTTGTTTTTGCTTCCTATTTGGCATATTTCTAAATTAATAAATTACAAAAAATCTAAATGTCAATAAATACAATATAATATATGGAAGTTACAATAGTAATAAAACATACTGATAAAACATTTAAGAATAAAAGAAGAAAAATCAATAGGAAAGAGAAACATCGAGGAAAAATATATATATTAAAACAAAAAACAAAAAAGGCTCAATACGAGCAATATTTTTGTTTAAAACAAGCTTATTTTTTTTAATACAGAAACTTTCCTTAATTTTAAAACAAAACTTATTAGAATCAAATGCTAAAACATAAAAATCATTAAAATTGGACTCAACAGTTTGGTCCTTACGAAGTAAAACACGATCATGTATCGCGGATGGTTTAGATAAAACTGATCGCTTTGTCAAGCACGAAAATAATATAAAACAGCGGCTGCAATGCTGCTTGTATTGGCGAGTCTACTCGTCACATAGGCACACGGATTTCAGAGCATACAGGTATTTCGTGCTTGACGAAGCGATCAGTTTTATCTAAGCCATTCGCGATACATGATTATGTTTTATTTTAAAAAGACCAAATTGTTGAGCCGAGTTTTAATGATTTTTATGTTTTAGCAACTTATTCTAATGAGTTTCGTCTTAAAATTAAGGAAAGTCTCTCTATTAAGAAAAATAAATAAGCCTGTTTTAAACAAACAAAATATTGCTAGTATTGAGCTTTTTTGTTTTTAATATATATATTTTTTTTCGATGTTCTTTTTTCTTATTACTTTTTCTTTTTTTAGTTATATATGTTTTATCAGTATGTTTTATTGGTATTGTAAATTCTATATATTATGTTGTATCTGGCATATCTCCCCCAAAAAGATTATGTCCGCACACTGGCAGAAATATTAATATTATTAGTGATTATATCTCGCTAAAAGACGTGTTGATTTAAACAAAAACTATATCTGGGTATAAATCAAACTGCTTAAAAATCTACATTTTTTTATTAATAAAAAACTCCGTCTTGCATGCATATGTTCTTTGTTGAATTTGCGATAATAATATCACAAACAAACAAAAAATGCTTTAAGGCAAAACCATTTGGAAATCAGGAATTTAGGATAAATTTAATTTTAACAGCGGGAGTAAAATTTAAACATATAATCTTGTATTTTGTCCACGAAAAAGTTAAAAATTCAGTGATTTTACCGCTTTAAAGGTTGTTTTTAAAGGTGCAGTTTATTAATTTCTGGTGTATTTTGATTTAGGGTCGATGGAGCTTTGGAAACTTGGAGCTGGAACTTGGAACCAACAATAGGGAACTTGGAGCCGTAGGTGGGGAACTTGGAGCCGTAAGTTGGGAACTTGGAGCCGAAAGTAAAAATTGCTAAAATATTTACCTAAGCCTAAGCGAAACCTTAATCTAACCATAAACGATTTTTCTTAAAGGCTCCAAGTTCCCATTGCTCGTGGCTCCAAGTTCGCTAAAAATTCTAATGGCTCCAAGTTCCCTTCTCGTGGTTTTAAAGACCCCGTACCGTGTATTTTCTATTGCTGTCTAATTAATACTAATTGATGTATAAGGTCACACAGATAAAAAAATTGTATTACAACAAAAATTAATTTCCGACGGTTAACGAGTTATTAACAAGAATACCACTTGGTTATTTCTAATTATACACAATTTTTCAAAAGAAAACATTTCTACTGAACTAATATTAACAAAACTTAATAGAATTTATACTCGAATACTAAAAGCTTAAATTTAAAATTTGGTTCAATTCTGAAAAGTGTTGGATCAATAATGCCAGTTAAGAAGCATCATTATAATTATTCTAAAAATAATGTTTGGTGTTTGGTTTCTGGTGTATTTTAAAACATTTTTATAATAACAAAATGTAACGTTGAAAGAAGTAAAATACCTTTGTTATAGGTAGTTCGCTTTTTTTAAAAATAAAATTTTAATTAGCTAAAAAGATAACACCAGAATAAGAGAAAACAAAAAACTACACCAAATGTAAAAAACAAATGTTTTTTTTTTGAAAATCACAATACGCGTTTAATGCTTTTCAGAATTAAACCAAAATTTAAATTTAAGTTTTTTGGCACTCTAGCATGATTTCTATTAAGTTTTAATAATTTCCGTTCAGTAAAAATGTTTCCTTTTGAAAAATTGCGTACAAAACACAACATCGGAAATAATCAAGCGGTGTTCTTGTCGTTAACCGTTGGAAATGAATTTTTTATATAATACAATTTTTTCTCAATGTGACCTTATACATCGATTAGTATCAATTAAACAGGAATAGAAAATACACCATGAATAAGTAATGCACCTTTAATCTTAAAAACAAAACAATTTTGAAAGAGTTTTATTTTTGAATATGTCTCATATGGTATCACCTATTTTTTCTGGTTTGTTAAGGACTATTCCTACATTTTTTGAAACCCAAAAAAATTTGGGAATTATCAATCGCCTCACCAAAAAAAAACACCTTTAAATAACCATTTGAAGGTTAGAAAAATTTTTTACAAAATTCTGAAAATCATCCTAAGTGGAAGGATAATAAAAACGAAAGGATTTCCGAAAGGATTTCCAGGAAAAAGGTGTGACTTTAATGATGTTTCTTTGAGATTTGAATCATGAATTTAAAATTAGAAACTATAAATTATAAAGACATGCAAAACTGTAACATTAATAAATAGCAAATAAAATTAATTTTAACAGTTTAAAAATCAAAATACAATAATAAAAATGCAACAACATAATTATTTTCTGAAATTTACCTACGTTTGGTTCCTTTTAACTGACGTGCTGTCACGTTTTTTTTGTTTTTAATGTGCAATGTGCAATATTACGTGTTCATGTCAATTGCCATTTTTACTATTGCAATCCTGCTTTTTGTGTATTTTTTAATAAATTAAGTTAAGTTCTATTTATCTCAAAACAATTCCCTAAGTCTGCTCAGGTTTAAATTCTTTATCGTAAGAGAGCTTATTTTTTGGTTTTTGGCCAAACGTTATTGTGTTAAATTAAGTTATTTTAGATTTTTTATTAGATTTTGAATTCAGTTATTTTTTAGAATGAAAAAAATAGTCGATAAAATATCGCTGCTATAAAAATACCAGGTTTAACACAAAAACTGGAAAAAATAATTAAACAAAATCTTAAATGGTTGTCACGTCACGGCTGGTGCCAACGGGGTTTCGTCTGATAAATATTTGTTTTGCCTTAGGATGTCTCGTTGTGTTAATGCACTATGTTCATTCCTAAATTTTGTCAAAATTTTCATATTCTAGATTACAAAAATATGAATTTTATCCTGATATTATGTTTGTTGTGTGCTTTTTCGTTTCGACTAGCAAATCCTTGTGGTACCAGAAATCCAAGTGTTTTTTCAACGAGCTCAATTGCACCAACTACAACGTCAGATCAAGGACTAGGTAACAAATGGAATTAAATAAAATCTATTCTATTTTATGGCAATTAAAATAAACCAATGTGGATTAGGTTCTGTGGGAGCGCCACAGGTTGATTAAGCGCCGCGGCGCCGCGCCAATTAAGATTAGAGAACGTGGGTAAATTGTGTAAGTCATGTTCATTTTAATAATTTTTTTGTAACCTTCATATCTTAAAATCAATATTCGTTCTTCGTTACACAACAACAACAAGGTTGGTGTTTTCTTATACTTTCTTAATTTATTTAGTAGATTTCCAAAAGCCTGTTTTTGGAATTTTGAACCGAAAAAATAATTTGTAGATTTTTTGAACAAAGTAATTTTTGAAAAACTAAAAATAATATAAGTAATTGGTTAAAAAGTAAGAATTAGTTGTTTAGATTACAATAATTTTTATAAGTTGTAAAGTAAAAATAATTGTCTTGACGTAAAAAATTACAAAGTAAATTTAGAGAGTAATCTGATAAAATTGGAATTCAAAAAATTATACTTACAGAGTAACCTTTAGCAAGTGCGAAATCTGTCAGTTTTTACATTAAAAGGTTATACTGCTATGTATTTATAAGCAACAACTATAGATTTAAATGTAGAGATTCCGCGATTTTCAAAAAATGTTCTGAGTATGATTTTTTAATTGCCATTGTATCAGACTATAGAAAAACTGCAAATTTGTTTTTCAATTAGTTTATCATAATGGCACACCTTTTTTATTCTGTAAGCAACTGCACAAACCAGATGCATAGTCTAAATATTTTCTAATATCCACGTCCATTTCAAACCAGTCTCTATCTTATCTGTCTAAACATACGCTCGGGAAAAATGACGCCTTTTTTCTGCTCTATTCTTAGAAAAATTTTTAAGGCACGTGTACCACTTTTTCGAATCAGTTTAAAAAAATTACTTTATAAAAACTAACGTTTGAGCTTTGCAATGACTTATGCTTTTAATGATTCTGTTGCCCAGATCATCTAATCATACTCTTTTAACAGTTTTAATAATAAAGCAGTACAAGAATTTGTTATTTCAACATTAAATTGAAGATTAAAAATAATAATAAAAAAAGAAAATCGTAATAAATTTTATTTCAAAATTTACCCGCATTTCCTACTTTTAGTTTGTGCTAAGTTATTATGTCCGTGTCACTACCGGGTTTACTTGGTGGCAATGTTGCATTAAGTTTAAGTGTTGAGAGGTGGATAAATCCTTTTTATCCTGCAGAATTAATTTTACAAAAATAAAATACGCGCAGTGAAAGGGGATTTTCATTGAGAGAGAGAGAGGTCCTGTGGTATTCATTAAACTTTTGGAACTGGCCCATTTGGGATTGGGATCACTTTTTACGCAGACCGATTTTTGATTTTTGTTCCTAGCCAGGTTGATCACTGGAAAAGTGGACTGGGTCCGGTTTTTTCACTTTGTTTTTAAACCCGTCCGATTTTTAAAGATTTCCGATTTTTTCACATTAAGAATTCGAAATTTACTTATATTTAAAATTTTTAATGGCTTGTGATCTACACAACAGTATTCGTTCTAAAAAATAAGACCTTTTTGAATCTAATTCATTTTTTAATAAACAAACTGGACTAAGACCACAAATCAGAGACCGATCTGCTTAAATGAGTCTAGTATGAAATTGACTGGGTCCAAAAGTTCTATGATTACCACCGGTCGTTCCATGGAAAAACAGAAAGAAGACAGGTAAAAATTCACTGCATTTCATTTTCGCTGTCAAATACGGCGACGTGATTTAGGGTCGATGGAGCCTAGGGAACTTGGAGCCAAAAATAGGGAACTTGGAGCCAAAAATAGGGAACTTGGAGCCAAAAATAGGGAACTTGGAGCCAAAAATAGGGAACTTGGAGCCAAAAATAGGGAACTTGGAGCCAAAAATAGGGAACCTGGAGCCAAAAATAGGGAACTTGGAGCCAAAAATAGGGAACTTGGAGCCAAAAATAGGGAACTTGGAGCCAAAAATAGGGAACTTGGAGCCAAAAATAAAAATCGCTAAAACGTGTACCTAAGCCTAAGCGAAACCTGAATTTAAGCCCAAACCTATTTTTTCTGAAAGGCTCCAAGTTCCCAAAAATTTCCGATGGCTCCAAGTTCCCAAAAATTTCTCATGGCTCCAAGTTCCCTACTTGTGGCTCTAAAGACCCCGTACCCGGCGACGTTTTCAAGAGGAGGAGTATATTATTACTAAAGAGAGAATAAATATTTTATTTAAAATTAAACATTTAACTGAATCAAACTTTTACACTGTTACAGGTTAGTGAATTTGATATTTCGTGCAGAAAGCAAAACATCAACATGAAAAAATTAAAAATTAATTGATATACATACTAAATAGCATGAATAGCACGTCTGTTTTATTTCTTATTTTATTAATACAATCAATAGACTATTTCGACATAAGGCGTTTTACACAGTAAAATTCCAATTACCATTAGGCCGAAAGTTAAAATTAAAATAATATTTAAATGAAAACTTCCATTAATTTTGCAGTGTAAAATAACGTGTAAACACTAAAGGCAAAATATAAATTTGATTGGATTTGTAATAATGTAGTTATTAATGTTTAATTTTGGGGGGGGGGGGTTGGTTTTTGTTTCGGGGTTGAAACCGGTAGTGTGGCGGATAGCGTTGAGCAGTTTAGGTCAACTAAATTAACAATATTAATTCATGTAGTTCTTAAGTAGTCACTACACTCGTTTTTATTAAATTATAAGAGTTAAGGGGTGGGTATGAGTAGGAGTTTTGGTTAAAAAATTTAAATACTAATTCATGTCTTAGTTCTTCCGTTCAGTCATGGTTTCATTTCAATTTAAAACATTTTTAAAATATATTAATGTATGCGCTGTAATCAAATTACAGTAGCCCGCGCCTGTCGCCGCGCGTGTCAAAACAGTCGCTTATAACAGTGCGTGCGCTCCACGCGGTGCGTGGGCCCAATGGGTTTCGTAATTATTGTTTTGCGCTTTATACTTGGAGATCAGTTGTTACCTACCTGAATCGGAACCCTCGTTGGCAGTACCCGTCTAGGTATTTATAATTTATTACCTTTATTTTATCCGACATTTTTCCCACTTGAGATGCCAACCGCTATAGTTGGTCTTGACCAACTTAGGTAAGGAAATTGTGTTAAGTGGAGAGTTCGCAGGGCTGTCTGTGAACTCTCCTTGAGATAAGGCGGCATTTTCGGAAGTGTATTGGTGGAGTGGCTACGATCGTGGGTACAGGTATTTAATAAGGAATTTTGCACAAATCTCGTACAAGTTGTACGTAGTTTTAAATTAAGTTAAATAGGTTACATAAAACCCTCAGTGGCGTGTCGTCAAGGACAACCACTGACTTCGTAAAAATATCGTTTTAATTTTCAATTCGGTAAATTTCTAAAAAAACCAAATATTTAAATAATTCAAACTTAGGCCTCTAACTGAATTAAAAAGATAATGAATTTTTCTTTAGTTATTCATATTTAACATTTGTTTTTAATCACTAAAACGGGTTTTTAAAAGGCTAAAAGTCATAGCCTTAGCGTTTCTAAACGCCTAAAAATAGCCTTTTCTTTTTGTTAAAACAAATTGCTCAAGTTGCTCAATGTGCGCAAAAAGTAATCTATTCTTTTGTTCGCCGCAACGCGGTCTGTTGCGCTCGTAAGTAAACGCTCATAAAATAAACGTTTTGTGTAATCTGTTGTGTAACCTATTTATCTCCGCAAGTAATTCAATCTGCCAACGCAGTATTTCATTCACAAAGTACGTAAACAAGGCATTTATTTCGTCTAAACAAATAAGTTATAAAATTACACTTAAATTCATGCAGTATAGTCCCACACGACACATAGAAACCACGGAACCCAAACCACTGGCCAAACCCTCTCTTTTCCCCTCATCGAAACACTAAAATTACACTAATAATTTTAATGTTTCGTTGATCCCTTTTTTTTGTGTTTTCCAGGCACACCGGGCTTTGAGGTCTTCAACGAACTTTTTGAAAACCCAAGGTTTTTTTTTTTTTTTTTTTTTTGTTTTTGTTTGGTTTTTTGTGTGGGTGGTTGGGGGGGGGGAAGAGAGGGTTTGGCCAGTGGTTTGGGTTCCGTGGTTTCTATGTGTCGTGTGGGACTATACTGCATGAATTTAAGTGTAATTTTATAACTTATTTGTTTAGACGAAATAAATGCCTTGTTTACGTACTTTGTGAATGAAATACTGCGTTGGCAGATTGAATTACTTGCGGAGATAAATAGGTTACACAACAGATTACACAAAACGTTTATTTTATGAGCAATTACGAGCGCAACAGGCCGCGTTGCGGCGAACAAAAGAATAGATTACTTTTTGCGCACATTGAGCAACTTGAGCAATTTGTTTTAACAAAAAGAAAAGGCTATTTTTAGGCGTTTAGAAACGCTAAGGCTATGACTTTTAGCCTTTTAAAAACCCGTTTTAGTGATTAAAAACAAATGTTAAATATGAATAACTAAAGAAAAATTATTATTATTTTAATTCAGTTAGAGGCCTAAGTTTGAATTATTTAAATATTTGGTTTTTTTAGAAATTTACCGAATTGAAAATTAAAACGATATTTTTACGAAGTCAGTGGTTGTCCTTGACGACACGCCACTGAGGGTTTTATGTAACCTATTTAACTTAATTAAAAATTACGTACAACTTGTACAAGATTTGTGCAAAATTCCTTATTAAATACCTGTACCCACGATCGTAGCCACTCCACCAATACACTTCCGAAAATGCCGCCTTATCTCAAGGAGAGTTCACAGACAGCCCTGCGAACTCTCCACTTAACACAATTTCCTTACCTAAGTTGGTCGAAACCAACTATAGCGGTTGGCATCTCAAGTGGGAAAAATGTCGGATAAAAATAAGGTAATAAATTATAAATACCTAGGCGGGTACTGCCAACGAGGGTTCCGATTCAGGTAGGTAACAACTGATCTCCAAGTATAAAGCGCAAAACAATAATTACGAAACCCATTGGGCCCACGCACCGCGTGGAGCGCACGCACTGTTATAAGCGACTGTTTTGACACGCGCGGCGACAGGCGCGGGCTACTGTAATTTGATTACAGCGCATACATTAATATATTTTAAAAATGTTTTAAATTGAAATGAAACCATGACTGAACGCGAGTGTAGTGGAATACTTAAAACATGAATTAATATTGTTAATTTAGTTGAACACATTAATTTTTAGATCAAAAAGTTTATTTCACGTATGAATAAGAAGCATTTGCTTAAAAGTTATAAATCGTTTAGCTAAAATTAGTATTAATATGCTTTAAACTGAATATTACTAATACTTAACGTAAAGTATACTACTTTTTTGTAAAAAGTTACATTTACTTTTACTTTAAACAAAATAAAAGTAACGAATTTTTTTATTATTTTTATTTACTTTAAACTATTCGGGGATTTTAGAGTCCAAAAACTCGCTGCCCAAAGTGCAAATTATATACGCAGTGCTGCAGTGTGATTTTTCAAAAAATTAAACATTAAATAACTACATTATTACAAAATTTTCAATCAAATTTAATTGTTTAGTGTTATTTTACACTGCCGCAAATAATGGAAGTTCGTTTTAGTTTAGATTTAACTTTGGCCTAATGGTAATTGGAATATGTAAAACACTTATGTCGAAAATAGTCTATCAAATTGTATTAATAAAATAAGAAATAAAACAGACGCCTATTCATGTATTTAGTATGCCTATAAATTAATTATTTTCATTTTTTCATGTTGATGTTTTGCTTTCCCACGAGAAAAACAAAATTACTAACAGTTACTGTAACAGTGTAAAAGTTAAATAAAAATATTTTATTTACTCTTCAGTAATAATATACTCCTACCTCTGAAAATTCCGCCCCGGGGTACGGTTCTTAGAGCCACAAGTAGGGGAACTTGGAGCCATGAGACTTTGGGAACTTGGAGCCAAGTCAAAAAGATTTTCAAAAAAACTGGAGCCTTTCCAGAAAAAAATAGGTTTAGGGTTACACTAAGGCTAA
>JASAMX010019840.1:0-21370 GCA_030248175.1 Microlaimidae sp. YZB2_3 | reverse complement strand
TTTATATGTAAATTTTTTTGGTTAATCAGGAAAAAAACATTTTGTAATGCTTAATTACATACAAAAAGACCACTAAAATTTTCCAAGTAGATCTTTTATTTGTATATAATATTTTCAGTTTCAAAAATAATACAACAACATGCATTTAATTTGAGAGGAACTTTGTTTCGTGGTGGGGTCGCCGACCCAATTTTTGTTATGTTAGGTACGTTTATAATTGCAATTATTTTCTGTGAAATAAAACTTTAAATTAATTTTTTCATCAATAAATCAAGAATTATCAAAAAAAATTTATTGTTTATTGTTTTCGCCGTTTTCCGCGCGGTTGAAGTAGATGGCGCTGTGCGGTTTACGCCACCAATAGAAACCAAGCACAGACGTCTGCTGTTATTGTGCAGTTTCTATGAGGAGCTGTCCGCTGTCGGCTCTGTAGAATCCTTATTATTGCCAAAAGGCTGTTATTGTGCGGTTAGAAGTTTTTATTTGCTATTTTTCAATTTATTATTTCGATCAATAAATCGATAACAAGGACCTAAATGAAAAAAGTGGCTTTTAAGAAAGTTGCGTAATTCTTTCTTCTTTCCAATAAGCCAATATTTATTTTTGATCAATCAGTAACGAAGAAGGAATAATGATTTTAAAAGTTGAGCGTTAGAATAATAATAATAAGAAGAAGAAGAACATATATTTTGGGCTAACCCCGCAGCGGTTGTTGATCTCCTCCGAGAGTGGGAAGAGGGGTGAGCAAGGCGAGGAGCGTGCCGGATGGAACCAACGAGGGTTGAACAAAACTCTGGTTACTGGCAAAGGACAACATGAATTTTAAAATTTATTCACGTTCTCTTATTATGATTGGTGCGCCGCGGGATTAAATCGCCCCGTGGTGCTCCCGCGTCACCCATGATTAGCTTTAGACTATTACGAAATTTTATTTATGGTTTACCAATAATCAGTAGACAATCAACGACGTTAGTTGTATGATTTTAGACAATTTTTTTAGATTGAAGTGATACGAAAAAATAGTGATAATCCAGAAGTTAATCCCGGTTTTATCAGCGTTCCAAAAGAAATCAAGTTTCCTACTGGAAAAACTGACCCCGGTTTTGCTTATGGTTATTTTTATCCGCCCCAAGTAAGCATGTTTTTAAATCGCTTTTAATCGGTCTTAAGTCTTAAAATACAATTTTGCCCTAGAATTGAAACAATGTGTTTTTTTTAAACATTCTTGGTAATGGTCGATAATACAAGGAAATCGTTGTAAATTCTTTATAAATTATATTTTTTTTCTCCGGTAATCTCATTGTTGAAAAATGGATTTATGTATAAAGAATGATAAAAACAATATAATTTATGGCACAATTTTATTGCATTTTTTGATTTTCTTCACAAAAAAATTTAGAACGAAAATTTTCACGCCCCCGAAGGTACATTACCTCCGCTTATTGTTATGGCTCACGGAGGTCCCACTGCCCAAACAAAGTCAACTTTTGACTTGAAAAAACAGTATTGGACTAGTAGAGGGTTCGCTATTCTTGACGTTAATTACAGGGGTTCTACTGGTTATGGAAGAAAATACAGAAATATGTTGTATTCAAAGTAATTTTTACGTTTTGTTTTTTTTTTCTTTAACAATTAATATTTTTTACTATTTTATAACATAAACAAATATATTTTCTAAACTATATTTTATTTTTCAACTATTTTTATACTTTTCGTGTTAGCATTTATGCAATAATTTCGAGTTCTTCTTATTTTTACGTGTAATAATAATACCATTTTCTACACGAGATTTTCACAATTTTAGGTACTTTTGTTATATTTTTTTAAATAGTACGGGTTGGTTTCTAATCTGGACTCTTTTTCTTATTCCGTATGAACTTACTTACAAAAGATTAATCAATGAACATTATATTTTTTTGAATGTTTAGACTGGGTATAATGGATGTGGAAGATTGTTGTTTTGGAGCTTTATACTGTGCTGAACAGAAATTGGTAGATGGAGATAAATTGTGCATCGAAGGAGGATCTGCCGGTGGATATATTGTTCTTTGTGCAATTCTCTGGCCTAATGTTTTTAAAGCTGGTAATCTCTTTTAAACTTTATTTTATATAATATCAACACGGAATGTTGATTCCGGCAAAGCTCGCCAGATGTTTTGCTTGGATGTGTAAGCAAGAAGAATCTTTGTATGAATTTTTTTTATATCTGTTAATGATGAGTTTTATATTAAAAAAACATACCGTATTCATGAACTTTCTTTTGTAATTTAAAAATTAAAAAAACATTTTATGAAAAAGAAAAATAAATCAAAAACTGTCAATACATTTTCCAATTTTAGCTTTATTTAGTTTTAATTAAATAATTTTATCATCATCATATTTATTTGTTATGTCAAACTAAAATTGTTGTTTATTTCATCTGGTTATGTTACGCCTATTCGTAAAATAGCATTGCCAAGAATATTTTTAGGCGTTCAATGATTTAGTTATTAAATTGACGTGTTTTCAAAAAAATCAACATTATTTAAGAAAGGGCTTCGGTGTTTTCTCAAGATTGTTTGTGCCAAACAAACAATAAAAATACGGAATAATTCCAAATGTCTTAACTAAAATAACGATTAAAATATTTAGCCCTCAGCAGATATGGCATAAGCGATCTCGAAGCATTGCAGGAAGACACTCATAAATTTGAAGCCAAATACAACTGGCAGCTTATAGCTCCTTATCCTGCACAAAAGGAAATCTACCGAGAAAGATCACCTATTCGTCATTTGGACAAGATTAGCTGTCCTGTTGCTTTTTTTCAAGGTCTGGATGATAAGGTATAATTATTGTTTTAATTTGTTTATTGATTATTTTTACTTATGGCACGATTATAGCATATTATTGGGTTTTTTTTAATTTTCAATGACTAAAAATAACTGTGCTTGTACATTTTGAAATCTTTTTTCTCTGCTTAGATTTTTTGTAATGATATTAAATTATTGTCGAGAGATATTATTTCTAAAACGAAAACCAAAATATTGTTAAATTTTAAATTTATATTTAGCAATTTTGACATGCATTATTGTTAACCTAATTTTGAACATTAAATTTTTATCCTCAAGATAGTTAAAACCATGTTGTCTAGGGTTTTCTAATGTGGAAATTTCTAAGATAGTGTAAGTTTTAAAACTAAATAAACAATTTAGCGAAAATAACACTTTACAACATGAATTTTTACAGATTAATTAAGGTAAAATTTTTAGTTAATGCTTTTTAAAAGATTGCCTTTGAGTTATTAGTTTGAAAACCATTATTATTCTTCGTTTTTTTTGGCGCTGAGTTAAAAACTGATAAAAAGAAAATTATTATGTTTTTGAACAACACTTCCACACGTGTCTAACATCATAGTCAATTAAATTTGCCTGAAAAATCTTTGTAATTTTAATCTTCAAAGATTTTTAACTGGGAATTTATAAATTGATTACTTCAGTTGTTATAGACTAATTCTATTCTGAATAAGCGTCTTTTACTGTAGGAGAGAAAGTACAAAAACAAAATTTTAAAAAAAAATAGTTTTCTTAGTTTCCTAAGTTTAAACATATACTTAATTAAAATTGATATACGATGATATGTTTTACTGTGTTGTTAAAGTGCTTTACAGGCGGTATACTAAATCCTGGTGTATTTTTTCGCTTGGTTTTTGATATCAATCGATACGTCAGGTTTCACTGATTAAAAAATTGTATTACAAAAAAAATTAATTTTCAGCCGTTGTCTGGATATTATCGCTTCATTATTCCATCGATTTTTTTGCCGCTCAGCCAGCCAAATAACAGTAAATATGTACGCCGGATGAGAGATTAAAAAAACGCCTGCCAATATTGAACTGAACTTAAAATACATCTAATCATTTATTTAAAATAAAACATAACTGGAATATAATAAATAAAAAAACACAAAAATTAGTATAATTAAAAATTTTGCATATTTTCATAACAAAATTTGCATATACAATCTATATGTCCATATCTTCGTTCAGTTCATATTATTATTGCTAACATCGAATGTTTTAAGCAATAAAAAGCTCAAAAATGCAATAAAAAGGGCTTTTTGACCTTAAATTAGCGTTTTTTACCTATTTTTCCTTCAAAATCGAAAAACGATATGGGTAAAATGCACTCCAGAAAAAAAACGATATGGGTATTTTGCGTTTCTCGGATTTTAACCCCCCCCCTAATTTGGGGTTTAACCCCCCCGACTCCGGACCAACTTGCCCATGTATGCTTAAAATGCATTGAAAAAGGCAAAATTGCAAAAAATTTGCGATGATGGCGTCATAATAGGTCAAAAATGGCGTCATAATTTTTGGGTATTTTTTTATTTTTGGGCGGGGGGGGGAATAAAACAGGGGCAAGAGCGTAGCCAGGGGAGGTTATGAGGTTGTAACCCCCCCCCTTTTTTTGGGATGGCGTAGGTAAAAATTTGGGGGTCCTAGGAGAACAATTATAAAAATTTTTCTAGCACTTCGCTCCGCTCAGCGCTCGACATTTATATACCTTTTCACAACTTAGTGATGTTTCTAATGAATTTCAAAGACAATTTTTAAAAATTTTTATGCTGTCGCACGATTTTTAATGTTGTACCTTTTTAAACCTAAATTTTTTTTAGTTTTAAGTTTAATTTAAAAAAAACAATGCTAAAAACAGCAAAAGAATCACTTAGCGCAAAGTGCAAAAATTTTTACCTTTTTTTAGTTTTTTTATGGTATTTTGAAAATTTGGAGTACAACCCAACCCCCCCTTTCGAAAAATTTGTATGGAGTACAAGAGTACAACCCCCCTTTCCGAAATCTAGCCCCTGAATTTCCAGACCGTGCACTCAT
Source organism: Microlaimidae sp. YZB2_3 (assembly GCA_030248175.1). Lineage (NCBI taxonomy): Eukaryota > Metazoa > Nematoda > Chromadorea > Desmodorida > Microlaimidae > Microlaimidae sp. YZB2_3. Next base: position 16,503 of record JASAMX010019840.1, on the reverse strand, counting down.
TCGCACCGCAAAGGTTTGCATTTGGTTTGTGTTCATAACAAGTATTGGGCAAGTTAGAGTACGTTACGTTCACCTTCCAACTAAACGTAAAAACGTTTGGAAAATATTAAAAAAATTAATGTCTTAAAAAATTTCTTTTGAAATGTTATATTTTCTCTTTCGCTCAAATTTTATATTTTCTTCTCTAAACTCCTCCGCCTTTATCAAGGCAATTTATGTGCTAAGTTTCGGTTTATATTAAATGTCAAAAATACAAATTTTAAAGGGAAAAAAAGAGTACTTTTGTACATTTTTATTGAATTAAAACTAGAGATACACGCACCGCTGCATTCTTTTGGCCCATGCCGGAGCTGATCATAGGTGGGCAGCCTCCCGGTGTTTTTTTAAAAGGACATTTGACATGTTATAAACGTAAAAATATCTAGTTCTTAGAACTGGCACCGGCCGAAAAATCAGGGTAGCACCGGCACGGCGCCAGTACCTGGAATCAAACATGGGCACGGACGGGGTGGGAGAGGGGATCGAAGGAGGGTTAAAGCCCCCAAATTCTTGGGTGTGCGTTTTAAACCCCCCATACATGGGCACGGGGGCGGGGTTCGGGGGAGGGTTAACCACCGAAATTTTGAGAAGGGGTTTTCCCCCACTCAGAAGTTGGGGGGGGGAGAGAAAAAAGGTTAACCCCCCTCCCAATTTTTGAAAAATAAAGAAAAAAATTTAAAATGACTTTTAACTGCCTCCAAACTTAAGTTCTGCGGTCAAAATGAATGTTTTTAACAGTAAAAAGCTCAAAAATACAATAAAAAGGGCTTTTTAACCTAAAATTTGCGTTTTTTACCTATTTTTTTCTTTAAAATCGAAAAACGATATGGGTAAAATGCACTCCAAAAAAACGATATGGGTATTGGGGTATTTTGCGTTTCTCGGATTTTAACCCCCCCCTAATTTGGGGTTTAACCCCCCTCCCCCACTCCGGACCAACTTTGCTATGTATGCCCCCCACTCAGAAGTGGAGGGAGAAAAGGTTTAACTTTTGGAACACGAGCTTCTTTAGTTAAAACTTAAAGGAAATGTTGCAATTATGCTTTCATACCCTCCTTCCAAAAAGGAAATGCTGAGATTATTATACCCCCCATTTAAAAAAAAGAAATGTTAAAAAACGCATTATTTTACCCTCCCCCCCCCCAAAAAAAAAAAATTCCTGACCTAAATTTTACCCTAGGGTTTTTTTTGAAAAGCAAACCCTAGATTTATGTTATACCTCTCTCTTGTTAACTGTCAAAAATTTTAACACCCTGTCGCACCCTACCCATAGGTGGGGCGGTTGGGGGGTTATACCCCCCCAAAATTTCGGATTTTGCTGACACCCCCCCCCCTTTAAATTTGGGGTACCCGGGGACACCCCTCCCCCCCCCAAATTCGCCTCCCAAAGAAAAATTTTTAAGCCTTATAAAAGGACTAAAAAAATTTTCCGCGATTCGCGCGGACTGTTTACTATCTTGTTTATGTCATATACTTCATTTTTTCTCCTTTTATTCAACAAACATTAATTCAACACAAGGGCGTAGCCAGGGGGGTTGTAGGGGTGGCAGCAACCCCCCCCTTTTGGGTTGGCGGAGGTAAAAGTTTGGGGGTCCAAAGAGAACAATTTTAAAAAATTTCCTCGCGCTTTGCTCTGCTCAGCGCTCAACATTTATATACCTTTTTACAACATTTAAGTGATGTTTTTAATGAATTTCAAAGATAATTTTAAAAAATTTTTTGTGCTATCGTACGATTTTTAATGTTATACCTTTTTAAACCGGAAATTTTTCAAGTTTAACTTAAAAAAACAATGCAAATAACAACAAAAAGAATCACCTTGCGCGAAGCGCAAAAAATTTTACCCTTTTTTAATGTCTTTTTTACGGTATTTTGAAAATTTGGAGTACAACCCCCTACAACCCCCCTTTCAAAAAATTTGTATGGAGTACAACCCCCCTTTCCGAAATCCTGGCTACGCCCCTGATTCAACATTATTAACCTTTTATTAACGTTTTAAACACCTGTTTTAAATGTAAAAGGATAAAAAAACCCTAAATTTTGTAATAAACATCATCTGGAATTAAAATTTCTGGTGTATTTTAGCGCCTTAAATTAAAAATTTTTTCCCCGGGGCGCATTCTGCCCCCGGACCCCCCTGACAAGGGGCTCTGCCCCTTGACCCCGCTGGGGGGCTCTCGCCCCCCACCAGACCCCTCATTACTGTGGGGCTCCCTCCCGCCCCCCAGACCTTTTTCAGGGTTAGTATTTACAGACCTGTCCACGGTCTGGAAATGTCCCCCGTTTTATTGGAGGATTTGCCCCCCCCCGCCAAAAAATGAAAAAGTACCCTAAAATTGTGACGCGATTTTTGACCTATGATGACGCCATCATCGCGAATTTTTTGCAGTTTTTAGCCTATTTAATGTATTTTAAGCCATTTTAGACCTATTTTTACCTTATTTTCGCTTTTTTTTTGTCCCTTTTTTACCTTTTCCCTTCTTTTTTTTCTTTCCCCCCTGCTTGCCCCCGCCGTTTTTTTGCCCCCCCCCGTTTCAAAAAAGTTGCCCCCCCATGCCCCCCCATTTTGGAGTTGCCCCCCGTTTTAACCCCGGAGGGGCAGTGCACAGGTCTGGTATTTACCCCCCAGACCGCCCCCCCCAAATGAAATTCTAGGCACGCCACTGTTCTAGAACCCCAAATTTTTATCCTTGGCAACCGAAAAGGGCGGTCGAACTCCAAATTTTTCCCTTTGCCGACCCCAAAGGGGGGTCTAGACCATACATGGGCACGGGGGGGTGGTTGGGGGGTTAACCCCCCAAATTCTGAGAAGGGGGGTTTAACCCCCCCCCCTCCACTCAGAAGTGGGGGGGGGGGAGAAAAGGTTAACCCCCCCCCGATTTTGGAAAAATGAAGAAAAAAAATGTCTTTAAAATTACTGCCTATTCTTTAACTGCCTCCAAACTTAAGTTTTGAGGTTAAAATGAATGTTTTAAGCAATAAAAAGCTCAAAAATGCAATAAAAAGGGCTTTTTGACCTAAAATTAGCGTTTTTTACCTATTTTTCCTTTAAAATCGAAAAACGATATGGGTAAAATGCACTACAGAAAAAAAACGATATGGGTATTTTGCGTTTCTCGGATTTTAACCCCCCCCCCTAATTTGGGGTTTAACCCCCCCCACTCCGGACCAACTTGCCCATGTATGGTCTAGACCCCCCTGGCTACGCCCATGTGTGTATATAATCTTTAATTAAATATAAGATTATGGATAAAAAGTTTGTGATACTTGACTTTATAATCAAGACCATATAATTACTATTCTATTATTACGTAATTATTAAAAAAACTATGATTTCTAATCTAATTCTAAGAATAAATATATAAACACATTATTATTTAAAAAATAAAAAAAATAACATTTATAAGTTGCAATAAGGTCTTATTTTAATTTTACACAGTTTTAAAGCATTTATAAGCTTTTGTTTTACGTTTTTTTACCCGTTTTAAGCCCATTTTAAGGCAGCGCGGAAATATTGGGTACACCCCACCTCAAAATTTGGGTCTTGCCAGACACTTCCCTAAAATTTGACCCCCCCAAATCCGAGAGGCTGCCCACCTATGACCCTACCCATACATGAGCATAAGAGGGGGGTTAGGGTGGGGTCCATCCCCCTTAGCCTCAAAATTTTGGGGCCCCCTCCCTAGAAAAAATTCAGGGAGGACACCTCCTTCCCCCAATTTTCGAATTTTTTACACCTGACCTCCCTCTAGATTTTGAAATCTGACTTCCCCCCCCCCTCCCCTCTCGAGAAAGTTTTAAGTACTTTTTTTTCTTTTTTTATACTAAATTTTCTTCCAAAAACGTGAATTTTTAACACAAATTTATGTTTTTACACCCTTTTTATACCTAAATATCGCTTTTTATTCAATACAATGTACTAATGTAGTATTATCTTATAAAAAAAGCTATTATTATTCATTTAAAGGTTTAAAAGTATTTTGTTTTGAAAATTGGGCCCCACCTGACCCCCCTCTAGGTTTTAAAATTTTCCACCCCGAGTCAACCCCCCTAAAAAGCTAAGAGGGGGGTTCGACCCCTAGGACTTCCCCATACATGGGCAAGTTGGTCCAGAGTGGGGGGGTTAAACCCCAAATTAGGGGGGGTTAAAATCCGAGAAACGCAAAATACCCATATCATTTTTTTTCTGGAGTGGATTTTACCCATATCGTTTTTCGATTTTGAAGGAAAAATAGGTTAAAAAAACTAATTTTAGGTCAGAAAGCCGTTTTTATTGCATTTTTGAGCTTTTTATTGCCTAAAACATTCATTTTGACCTCAAAACTTAAGTTTGGAGGCAGTTAGAAGTCATTTTAAAGACAGTTTTTTTCTTCATTTTTCTGAAATTGGGGGGTTAACTTTTTCTCCCCCCCACTTCTGAGTGGGGGGGTTAAACCCCACTTCTCAGAATTTGGGGGGTTAACCCCCCCAACCCCCCCCCCGTGCCCATGTATGGACTTCCCTTCTAGATTTTGAAATGTCATTTACCCGGAGTAAACACCCCCTAGCTTTTTGACCGTGTTCATCCATGGTCCGCCCCCCCTTGCCTCAAAATTTCGGACCCCCACCCCTCCTAGAAAAAAATCTAGGGCCCCCCTGCCCCCAAAATTTTGACACCCTACCCCCCCCCTGGAATTCTAAATTGATCCCTCTCCCCCCCCCCCCTTTCGAGCCAAATTTTGAGTTCAAATTTAGGTCAAAATTTACTTTCACAAATACGATTTTTTTTTAGTAAAAAACAGTATTTTTGTACTCGTTTTATAGATAAACAGCCTATGTTAGTATATAAAATTTTATATTAGCGCTAAAAAACTTAAATAAATGATATTAATGTGACTTTTGGAAACCGGACCCCCTCTGACTCCCCTCAGGATTTCAAACTGGTCTATCCCGGGTCAACCCTCCCCCCTAAAAAACTAGGGGGGTACGGACCTGGGTTTTTTTTCGCCAGCGCCTAGGCGCTAGCTGGCGCCTAACCTCCAAATTTTGGGCGCCAGCGCAGAAGTATAGGCGCCAATAACCAGGGACGTAGCCAGAGTTTCATTTTGAGGGGGCGGATTTTAGTACAAAAAAAAATTTCGGGGGGGGGGGGGCGGAGCCCCCCCTTAATTTTTGAAAACGTTAAAAAAGCAGGGATAAACGTAGATAAAGCTGTATAATACACTGTTTTTGGCCTAATAACCTATTATCTAATGTTTTTAGCGGTAAAAACATGTTTTCTTAGTTAAAAATTACATAAGCACACATTGGCAGAGCCTGGATTTCACAAAAAAAGGAATTTAGAGACGTTAGTTTCAGACCCCTTGGCTAAACCCACATTGTAAACCAAAGCACATGAGCAGCATCTCGGCTCCACGTTTTCTAGGGTACCTACCTATATGAAAAAAATCCGAGCCAATGCTATAGGCGGCAGGAAAATTTAGGAGGGGGGAGGTACATAAATCAACCAATATGATTGTTTGTTTTGCTTTCTGTGTAGTACTTATTACTTATAAAAATTATTGTACTAACTTTGAAATAACATTAGCATCAGGCAAAATAAATAACGAGATAACTTTAGGAGACTGCACAAAAACTGTCATAGTCCACCAGGGCTGTGCTCAAGGAGAGGTGCTATCACCACTACTGTAGACCTTCGTAGTAGATAGCCTTCTCAACAAAATTAGTAAAACTGGACATCATATCCAGGGATACTCGGATGATGTAACCATACTTGTTCAAGGAAAATATTTGGACATAGTGGCGGATCAAGCTCGAGCTGCTTTAGTTAAAGTAGAAGAATGGTATGAAGAACAAGGAATCTCATTAAATCCTAACAAAACTGAGATGGTACTTTTTACTCACAAAAGAAAGATGCCAAAGGTTCAGTGGCCCAAATTATTTGGTACACAATTACAGTTGGCAACAGTAGCCAAGTATCTGGGAGTTATCCTAGAAAACAAATTGACTTGGATTCAGCATACCCAAATCGGCAACAAAAAGGTCTTATGGCCCTCTGGCAATGCCACAGGGCTGTAGGAAAAACGTGGGGTTTAACACCCAAAAATATGCATTGGATATATACCAGTGTAATTATTACCATGCTAAAATACGCAGCAGTGGTGTGGTGGCTTAGATTAGAACTGGGAATTGCTAGAAGCTTGTTTGGACAATTACAACGCCAGGCATGTCTTAGCATAACTGGGGCTATAAGAACAACACCCACAGCGGCTATGGAAGCATTGCTTAATCTTGCACCCTTGGATATTGTCATCAAAAGGGAGGCAATATCAACCAGCTATAGGTTAGGTATAGCTAACCAATGGCAGACAAGAGGTACAAATAGAGGGCACTCTAAAATCAAAAAGTATGTCATTGAGCCAAATAATTCCAGAGCTAGGCAATTGCTTGGTCTCTCAAGAAAGGAGTTACGCCTTGTCATTGGGCTTTTAACTGGACATGGTCCTCTCAAAGCTCACTTGAGAAAGATTGGAGTAGCCAATGATGGGCTCTGCGAACTCTGCCAAGAGGAAGAAGAGACCGCTACTCACTTCTTGGAACAGTGCTATGCACTGTCAGCAATAAGGTTTAAAATCTTTGGCAGGGACCCCTTTGATGCAAAAACAGTCCGAGGGGCGTCTGTTGTTGATTTTAAACAATTCATAAAAGAATCAAAACGATTTGAGGAAAACCACTCCTAGGTGGTTCCAGGGCAGAGTGTAATGAGCCTAATGCAGGCTTGAACACCAGGGCCCCTTAACACTAGGGTACCGCCCTTTTACTATCTATCTATCTAAGCTTTCTGAAGCAAGTAGACAAGCTTTGATAGGCATATGACCGCAATAACTCATTAGCCATTATTACTAAAACATAAAAATAATTAAAACTAAAAAAGAGGTGTTAATTGACTAAAAGAGGTGTCAATTACTTTCTAAAGCCCAAAAATAATGAGTCACATTATAAACCGCAATGAGTCAAATACTTGTTGACTCTTTTTGTCACAATAAAAATTATATTGCTTTACAATCCACAATGAGTCAAACACTTGTTGGCTCTTTTTGTCACAATGAAAATTATATCACATTAAAATCCACATTGAGCCAAAAAGTTGTTGGCTCATTCTGTCCTGAATAAAAGAATAAGCCAGAATTGTTTAATTCATTATGTCAATATGGCTGAAAAATTCAAACCAATGTGGCTCGTTCTGTAAGCTGAGTTGCTCATTTGGCTCAGAATGAAACTTTCATTTTCTACCCTTTTTAGCTTCATTTGAATGTGGCTCTTTATGTCACAAGATGCTAAATGTGGTTCTGAACCCAAAACGTTAAAAAAAAAATTTTTGAAATTTTGCATGTGGCTCATTATGTCAGAGCAACGACGATATATATGTATGTATACTATAGAAAGTGACCGCTGAGCGAAGCGAAGCGGAAAAAATTTTTGGTTTTTGGGGTCCGTTGGGGTACTAAAATTATTTTAAATTTTGGCGCCGAGCGATTAGCGAGGCGCTAGAAAATTTTGAATTTTTAGCCTCTGAAAACCCCCAAATTTTAGTATCTGGCGACTATTTCGGGGGGGGGCGGCCGCCCCCCCCGCCCAACCACTATCCTTATTTTTCCTCCTGCCCGACCGTTTCGGGGGGGGGGGGGGGCGGCGGCGCCCCCCCCCCCCCCCTGGCTACGTCCCTGCCAATAACATAAAAATTTTTCCTATGTCAACAAATGGGACTAATATAATAGGTTTTTTAGTATGTCATCCAAAAATATACATGGTACCATTACGCATTACCATGTATATTTTGGATGACATTGAAGGTAAATTTTTGTTTTATGCGCTAAAAATCCAAAAAAAAAACTTTTTCTTTTTTTAATGCTCAATTTCTAAATGCGAAAAATTTTGCCAAAGGATTATAATTTAACAAGAAAACAGTGGCACAGACCTAGAAAATTTTTTAGGTGAAACAGATAGAACAGTTTGCAAGAATCATGAAAAAATTTTTTACTTTTTAAGCTAAATTAAAGATAAATTAAATTCTTTCTAAAAATTTTAAAATTCTTGCAATATCCCAGCAAATAATGATTTTATCAAAAATATATAATATACCGAAAAATGTGCAACTCCTATATAAAAAAGTGCGGAAACGTAGGCCATTATAATGAGCCTCTCCATTTAAATGACACTCTCCACTATAATGGCATAGTAGCCATTTTAATTCGGCGAGTTAAAATGGAGAGGAAGCTATTATAATTATACATGGGCACGGGGGGGGGGGGTTGGGGGGGGTATCCACCCCCCCCCCAAATTCTGAGATGGGGTTTAACCCTCCCTCCACTCAAAAGTTGGAGGGGAGAAAAGGTTAACCCCCCCCCAATTTAGGAAAAATGAAGAAAAAAATATCCTTAAAATGATTTCTAACTGCCTCCAAACTTAAGTTTTGAGGTCAAAATAAATGTTTTAAGCAATAAAAAGCTCAAAAATGCAATAAAAAGGGCTTTTTGACCTAAAATTAGCGTTTTTTACCTATTTTTCCTTCAAAATCGAAAATCGATATGGGTAAAATGCACTCCAGAAAAAAACGATATGGGTATTTTGCGTTTCTCAGATTTTAACCCCCCCCCCTAATTTGGGGTTTAACTCCCCCACTCCGGACCAACTTGCCCATGTATGATTATAATAGCCATTTATTGACTTAATTTCACTTCATATATGCTCACAAGTGTAATACTGTCCTGGCCGCACGAGTTTTTCCGTGTTGGTTTAATACTGTCCAACACGCGAAAACTTGTGCGCCCTGGACAGTATTACAACTTGTGAATCAAGTCCGTAGCCAGGGGGGGATTGGGGGGATTAATCCCCCCCCTCAAATTCTGGGAAGGCAAAAAATTTCGTAAGGGTCCCCCCTTTGGTTTTTTTAAAAATTTAGAAAAAAATTTTTTTTCCAAATCACTCTGTAATGTATTAAAGCTATCTAAAATGCATTATTTAAAGTGATTTAGGTTCATAAAAGCTCTTATTTATAAAAAAGGAATTAAATAATTCAAAACATTAGTGCAGTGAGTTTAAAAATATTGTATTTTTGTTTTGTGTGAAAATATTTGCATAAAAGCGGCAGTATCAAAGAGCGGGAAGTCACGATTCAACCACTTTTTTGGTATAAAAAAGAAAACGTTTTTTAGAAAACGTTTGTTCTTTTTTATTAAAATAGTAATAAAATACCTAAAACTATTTTATTTTGTTGTATTTATTTAAAAAAAACAACTGAAAATAAATAAAGATTCAGTACTTAAATTTAGGTTTCCTGATGCCTTTTAAAAGCTTAAAATTCAAAAAATTTCCACCCCATTTCAGGGGGGTCCGGGGGGGCAGAATGCCCCCCGGACCCCCCTGACAAGGAGCTCTGCCCCTTGACCCCGCTGGGGGGCTCCCGCCCCCGGACCCCCCATTTCGGGGGTTCTTCCGCCCCCCAGACCCCCCTTGTGGGCCCCAATAAACCACCTTCCAAAAAATCCCCCCCTCAATTCAAATCCTGGCTACGGCCCTGTGAGTATATATAAAGTGAAATTAAGTCAATAAATGGCTATTATAATAGCTTTCTCTCCATTTTGACTCGCCAAATTAAAATGGCTACTATGCCATTATAGTGGAGAGTGTCATTTAAATGGAGAGGCTCATTATAATGGCCTACGTTTCTGCACTTTTTTATATAGGAGTTGCACATTTTTCGGTATATTATATATTTTTGATTTTATTAGAAAGTATTTTTAGGTTTCGATTAAAACTAAACTTTATTAATTAGTTTTTTTAATATTTTTACTTTAAATGGAATTTCTCGGGGTTAAAAATATAATTAATTAGCAGTATTACCTATATGCCACAAGAAAAATAAATAAATTATTAATAAGCTCAAAACAATCACGCGCTGAGCCAAGCAAAGCGCGAGAAAAATTTTAGGATTTGGTCTTTTAAAACCTTGAAAATTTTGTTTTTTTTTTGTCTATTTGTCTAAAAAAAGCTAAAAAGCTGTAAAAAAATAGGTGTCTAGCCAAAAGCCTAGGCGCCAGGCTGGCGCCTAGGCCCAAAATTTTAGGCGCCAGTGTGAATTTCTAGGCACCAGTGGCGTCGATTTGGCATAAAAAAAACCTAGGTACGGACCCCCTCCCCTCAGACCTGTGCACTGCCCCCCTGGGGTTTTATTAGGGGGGGCAAATAAAAAACTTTTTTGAAACTGGGGAAAATTTATTGAAACTGGGGGGGGGCAATAAAACGGGAGGGTCAAGCAGGGGGGAAAGAAAAAAAAGAGAAAAAAGGGGAAAAAGAGAAAAAATGAAGGGAAAAGGAAAAAAAAGGGACAAAAAAGCGAAAATAAGGTAAAAATAGGTCTAAAATGGCTTAAAATACATTAAAATAGGCTAAAAACTGCAAAAAATTTGCGATGATGGCGTCATCAAAGGTCAAAAAAGGCGTCATAATTTTAGGGTACTTTTTCATTTTTTGGCGGGGGGGGGGGCAATAAAACGGGGGGCAAATCCTCCAATAAAAAGGGGGGCATTTCCAGACCGTGCACAGGTCTACCCCCTTGACCCCCCTCCTAGCTTTCAAAGCATACATGGGCACGAGGGGGGGATTGGGGGGGTTAACCCCCCCCCCCACTCAGAAGGGGGGGGGGTGAAAAGGTTAACCCTTCCAATTTTGGAAAAATGAAGAAAAAAAATGTCTTTAAAATGACTTCTAACTGACTCCAAACTTAAGTTTTGAGGTCATAATGAATGTTTTAAGCAATAAAAAGTTCAAAAATGCAATCAAAGGGTTTTTTGACCTAAAATTAGCGTTTTTTATCTATTTTTCCTTCAAAATCGAAAAACGATATGGGTAAAATGCACTTCACGAAAAAACGATGTGGGTATTTTGCGTTTCTCGGATTTTAACCCCCCCCCAATTTGGGGTTTACCCCCCCCCCCCACTCCGGACCAACTTGCCCATGTATGTTTCAAAGGGCTATTCCTCCGGCGTAGCCACCCCCCTAGCTTGCTGGTTATGCTCATGTATGACCCTACCCTTCTAGCCGTTAGAGATTGGTGTTCTATGTTTTAAGTATGCGCCAAAACCATACAACCGGGCTTATTTTCATTTTCTACTTGACATAATTTTACTTTCCTCCTCTATCTTCACTAACTTAGCCAAAAAAACAAGAATCGTTGATTAAAATGAAAATGCGTTTTATATTTTACCTGTCGGCAATATATTACAAATTTCTGATTCATAAGTTGAAGTTGTATTCTTATTCATATTTTCACTAACATCACTGTTGGCGGCGTTCAATTTACATTCTGAATAACTTTGACATTCTTTATACTCATCAGTTTCAAAAGATACATTCTGTCTCGATCCTAATTCTTGATTGTTTCCTCCAGTGAAGCTATTCTTTTGGGATTTTTTCTTCTTCTTTTTTTGGAAAATTTTGGTATTCAGTGAAACAGGTAACGCCATTTGACTAAAATTTATAATTAATATCTTGTATAAAATGCGAGTGGAAGGCAAAATTTTTAGGGACGTCTAGGGTCTAGGTGGTTCCGACCCTCCTGGCTTTTTAGGGGGCGTTGGCCAGGGATGGGCAAAAAGGGTCTAGAGCATAGGTGGGCAGGGCCAGGGGGAGGGGGGTTGGGGGGTTGGTTATACCCCCCAAAAATCCTGATTATAGCCGACATCCCCCTAAAAATTGGGGGTACCCCGGACTTGCCCCCCCTAAAATTTGAGGGGTCCCAGTGGGGTATTTCAGATATAACCAAAAAAAAATTTTGGGGACACTATCCCCCCAGACCTGTGCACGGTTTGAAAATGCCCCCCCCCGCTTTATTGGAGGATTCCCCCCCCTTTGTAAAAATGAAAAAGTACCCAAAAAATATGACGCCATTTTTTACCTATTATGACGCCATCGTTTCAAAATTTTTGCAATTTTTAGCCTATTTCAATGCAATTTAAGCTATTTTAGACCTACTTTTACCTTATTTTCGTTTTTTTGTCCCTTTTTCCGTTTTCCTTTCTTTTTTATCCTTTTTTTCTCTTTGTTTTCCTTTCCCCCTTGCTTGCCCTCCCGTTTTGTTGCCCCCCCCCCCGTTTTTAAGAAGTTGCCCCCTCGTGCCCCCCCATTATAACCCCGGGGGCAGTGCACAGGTCTGCCCCTCCAATTTGGAGGGTCGAGTATATCCCCCAAAATCCAGGAGGCTGCTCAAATATGGTCTAGAGAGCCCGATTTTTGAAATTTTTTTAACTCAGTATAAGTAAAGTGTTTTTAAACACGATAATTAATTTTTTTACAGAATAAAATAATTTATTTTTTACCAAATTTAGGTGTATAGCATAGGTATCAAAAATTTTTGGGAAAGGTATTTCCTCATTTTTTTAGAAAAAATACCTCATTTTTACAAAAAAAATACTGGGACCTCTTCTTCCCCCTTAATTTTAAAGAAGAGGGGGAGTAGGTGGGTTGTGGGTAGCTTTCCGACATTTTTTGGTGGGGGGGATTACTCGACCCCCGAAATTTGGGGGATGTTTGGAAAATTTTTTTGGTGTATACATACCTCAAATACCCTATTTTTGGCGTTTTTAGCACTGGGACCCCCAAGTTTAAGGGGGATGTCCGACTGTCCGGGGAAGTGGCGTGCCCAGGGTTTCATTTAGGGGGTCTGGGGGGGAAATACTAACCCTGCCTGACGGGTCTGCTGGGCCAGGTGGGTATTTCTAGGTCGGATCTGTCTGTTCTGGGTCTGAGGTCTGGGAAGGGGGCAGGGTGGGGTCCACCCCTTTCTAGCCTCGAAATTTTGAGACCCCCCCTAAACGAAAATCCAGGGGACCCCCATCTCCCCCCACCCCCAAATTTCCGAATTTTTTACCCCTGACCCCCTCTAGGATTTGATATCTGACCCTCCCCCCCCCCTTGGGAAAAATTTAGGTACTTTTTTTATACTAAATTTTCTTTCAAAAACGTGATTTTTTAACACATATTCATGTTTTTACACCCTTTTTATAGCAGAATATCGCTTTTTATTCAATAAAATGTAGTATTATCTTATAAAAAGAACAATTATCAAAGTTATTATGGTTTAAAACTGTTTTGTTTTGGACACCGGACCCCACCTGACCCCCCCTCTAAATTTCAAAATTTTGCACCCCCGGTCGACCCCCCCCCCTAAAAAGCTAGGGGAGGGGGTCTGGACCCCCCTGGGACCCCTTCCTAGAATTCAAAATTCGATTTACGCCGGGTAACCACCCCCCCCCCTAGCTTCCCAGACCGTTCTTACCTATGGCGCCAGCCCCCAAAAATAGGGGGTTTTTAGGGGTGAGAGCGGGGTCAATGGGCGGGCAGAGCCCCTTGTCAGGGGGGTCCGGGGGCAGAATACCCCCGGACTACTTGCGAAACGTGGAACAAACACAATTTATTAAGCTAATAAACATATTTTCAATCTTTAAGCTAAAAGTACAACAAAAATGTGTAAAATTTTATGAAGAAAAACCTAAAAAAGTAAAAATATTTTTAGAACCACCAGACTCTCGACAATCTAACAAATAATTATTCATATTGGTTAAAACACTATTAAAAAAAATTTCTTAACAGCATAAAATGTACCTTAAAAAAGGTCATTTTTTGGCTATAAAACACCATTTATTTTCCTAAAGGGTAGTTTAATTACTTTTTAATGCCCAAAATTAAGATCGCAAAGTCAGAATTGACCCAGAAACATGTTTTTTATTTATGTTTGTTTGGTGAAATTCTCAAACTGATTTTTGGTACACGTTTAGTACTTGTACCGTTTGGTTTTATTTATATCTAGTGCCTCCTCATATAGTAATGTACTAAGGTGCTGCTGTTAGAGAGAGATGAATCGGTGTGCGTTAAGCGGCCAACATCTCTGGCGGCAGCCTGCCACACACCACACAATATTTAATGAATAGTTTTTTCTTTAATAAAGGCTAAAACTTTAGTTTTTCCTAAGCCTAAGCTAAACCTTAAAACAAGCTAAACCCTATCATGATAAATTCTTTAATTAACAATGTGTTCTTGAAAATACTTTTTGTCACAAGCAAAATTCTACGATAAAAAATGATGCACACACATTAACGTAATTGCAGGGAGTTCAAAATAGTTTTCGCGAGTTTACATTTAGTCGTGGTGCTGTGTTGATTCGCTGGAGTTGAAGGAAAACAAGAAATTTGCAAAAAATTCATACGCAATCCTGCGGCAATCAACTGCTCGGCGGTCTAATGCTCAGTGATCAAGTGCGCGGCAATCAAGTACTGGCGATCAAATTTCCGGACACCGATTTTTCAGGCAAGCACTAAAAGACACCTACTAGACTACACCTACGGACCTAAGCAACCTAAGCAAAACCTCAAAATCAAACAAAACATTAAATTTAGCTTGATTTTAAGGTTTTGCTTAGGTTGCTTAGGGAACTTTTTAGTAACAAGAGAGGCTTTCACCCTCGGTCGGTCCGTCGGTGTAATAGTGTAGTAGCTGTAGCAAAAATATATAATATACCGAAAAATGTGCAACTCCTATATAAAAAAGTGCGAAATAATAGGCCATTATAATGAGCCTTTCCATTTAAATGACACTCTCCACTATAATGTTCACCCCAGGAGGATTTTGATAAAGCCCGTCATCTGGTCAAGGAAGCAATCGACAGCACTGAAAATGGTGAAGTTAACACCACTGTTGTGGATTGCTTCCGAATAGGAAAAAAGCTCCCTGATAAGCCACGGTTGTTGAAAGTCCGCCTAATAAACCAATCTGCCAGAAATAAATTTGTCAGATCTAATGGGCGGCTCCGAAAAACTGACTCATTCAAGGGTATCTATGTTAGGCCATCTCTTTCAAATGAGCAGCGCAAGGATCAAATCCCTCTGCTAGCTAAAGCCAAAGAACTGCGTGCTGACGAAAGAAAAGTGTTTGTGCGATATGGTGATAATGGTGACCCATATTTATATGATCCTGACAAAAATTCACCATGGAAATTGAGAGCTCAGACAAATTTTCTAAATAGGACAAACCGCAACGCAGTAGCAGTAAAATAAAGGCAAAACCTAAAAAAATAGATCAATATGTAAAAAATGATAGGTCTAAAAATTTAAAATCAACTGAAACGCTTCAAATTATATCACTTAATAGCAGATCTCTCCTAAATTATTTAAATGAGTTTGAGCTGTTAATTTCTGGTGCTGATGTTAATTACGGGTCTCCAGATGTGATATGTGTTCAGGAGTCCTGGCTGAATGAGGATATACCAAATCAATTATTAATCAAAAGTTTTGATTACAACCTTCTCCGTAAGGACAGAACACTAAGCAAAGGGGGTGGCGTACTAACATTAACAAAAAAAAACATAAAATATAGTGAAATTGTAATCCATAAGAAGTATCTTAATTTAGAGATAATAGTGACTGATCTTATTATTACAAGTAACAAAATCCGTTTAATTAATGTATACAGACCTCCTAACATTAAAACTGAAGATGACATGTTATTATTAGATTTTATTAAGTTTTACACAAATAATCATTCACATACAACTATACTAATAGGTGACATGAACTTACCAGGAATAAAGTGGGATTCTGATAAAATTCTTAGCAACTCTCAAAATGAATCTAAATATTACACAACATTTCTACAATTAGGACTCTCCCAACTAGTTCTTGAGCCATCTAGAAAACAAAATTTCTTAGATTTACTACTTACTAACAAGAATATATAACACAAGAGAATGTCCGACTGTACACTAAATTTTTTACCAAAATTTTGCGAGAAAAGTCGCACTTTTGAATTTGTGTGCGACTTTTCTCGCAAAAATCCGCCATTTTCTGCTAGTTTTTCTTCGCTGCGATTTTTAACACAGTGTTAGTTTTCTTGCAGTTGGGACTGCAACTTCTCTTGCACTCAATACTGTTTTATTTGCACTGCGATTATTTTCGCACTGCGATGGCCGCGCGGCAAAAAAAAAAAATAAAAACGCTGATAGTCATTTTAATGGAGTAAAATATGTTGAAACTTATTTTATTTTAGTTTTAAAACGTTGGAAAGTGATTTTATTTTATTAAAACTAAAAAGTTTTAACATCTTAAAATAAAAAAAACAACTTTTACTTATTTAAACACCAAATTTTCGCTCCGCTTTGTTTTTATTTTTTTTTTTTTGTTATGCAGTTACCCTCGCAGTGCGAAAATAATCGCAGTGCGAATAAAGCAGCATAGAGTGCGAAAGAAGTCGCAGTCCCAACTGCGAGATAACTAACACTGTGTTAAAAATCGCAGCGCTGGAAAATTTGCAGAAAATGGCGGATTTTTGCGAGAAAAGTCGCACACGAATTCGAAAGTGCGACTTTTCTCGCAAAATTTTGGTCAAAAATTTAGTGTACAGTCGGATATTCTCTTGTGTTATATATTCTTGTT
>JASAMX010019838.1:0-11665 GCA_030248175.1 Microlaimidae sp. YZB2_3 | reverse complement strand
ACTCACAACACTAAACATGCACACACCAAAACAACATCACACCAAAACAACATTCACAAATTACAAAAAAGCAAACTGGCAAGCTTTCACCACATATATAGAAGACAACATTCAAACACTCCCACCCACCACAAACATACATCAAGCAAACAAAGCATTCACAAAACTCATTATTCAAGCAGACAAAGCATATATTCCCAAAGGTCACATTAAGCACACAAACAGGCCACTACCACAACATATTCTACAACTCACACAAAAACGCAACGCACTCAGACAAACAAACTCCAAACATCCAAACATACAACAACTAAACAAACAAATACAAAAACAAATAGCAGAACATAAAGCAAACATCTGGCAACAACACATCACAAAACACTTTACTCACAAACACAACTCATACAAACTATACAACACAATAGCACAACTCAACAACAAAAAACAACGTACAGACAAAAACAGGGCAATCACATTCAACACAAAAACAATCACTCGCCCACACAGCATAGCAAAACATTTCAACAAACAGTTTACACAATCCACAACCCACAAAACAAACAAAACATACCGCAAAATCACACGCGCAATTAAACAACTAAAATCCACACCCATCACACTAACAGTACAGCAAACAATCACA
This sequence comes from Microlaimidae sp. YZB2_3, assembly GCA_030248175.1. Taxonomy (NCBI): domain Eukaryota; kingdom Metazoa; phylum Nematoda; class Chromadorea; order Desmodorida; family Microlaimidae; species Microlaimidae sp. YZB2_3. The sequence goes on along the minus strand of JASAMX010019838.1, from coordinate 11,022 downwards.
GCAATACAACACAGCAAAACAAACAATTCAGTTGGGCCTGACAACACAAACATACAACACCTTAAACATCTAGGCAACAAAGCACTACAATACATCACAAAACTCTACACCAACATCATAAACACAAACACAATACCACACAGTTGGAAACTTTCCAACTACATCCCAATCCCAAAACCAAACAAAAACATCAACAACAGCCAATCATTCAGGCCCATCTCACTCATATCCGCACTCGCAAAAACTTGCAAAAAAATCATACATCCATACATCACAAGCAACATTCCAAACATTACACACCAACACGGCTTCAAAAAACAATACTCCACTTACACAGCATTACAAACACTTTACACTCACATAGCAGCAGGTTTTAACAAACCAAAACCACCACACCGCACAGTTGTCGTAGCTCTGGACATGTCCAAAGCTTTCGACACTGTCAATCACCACACACTCATACACAAACTCGCACAAACACAAGTACCAACAACAATCACAAAATTCATAAACAACTACATCAAAGGCCGCAAAGCATACACCACATACAACAACTACAAATCAAAACAAAAACTCATCAAAACAGGAGTCGCGCAAGGTTCGTGTCTATGACCCATCGTTTTTTAAATGATGAGTTTTTGTTTTGATTTGTGAAGTTGTTGTATGTGGTGTATGCTTTGCGGCCTTTGATGTAGTTGTTTATGAATTTTGTGATTGTTGTTGGTACTTGTGTTTGTGCGAGTTTGTGTATGAGTGTTGTGGTGATTGACAGTGTCAAAAGCTTTGGACATATCCAGAGCTACGACTACTGTGCGGTGTGGTGGTTTTGGTTTGTTAAAACCTGCTGCTATGTGAGTGTAAAGTGTTTGTAGAGCTGTGTATGTGGAGTGTTGTTTTTTGAAGCCGTGTTGGTGTGTTTGTGTTTGGTATGTTGCTTGTGATGTATGAAAATATGATTTTTTCGCAAGTTTTTGCGAGTGCGGATATGAGTGAGATGGGCCTGAATGATTGGCTGTTGTTGATGTTTTTGTTTGGTTTTGGAATTGGAATGTAGTTGGAAAGTTTCCAACTGTGCGGTATTGTGTTTGTGTTTATTATGTTAGTGTAGAGTTTTGTGAGGTATTGTATTGCTTTGTTGCCTAAGTGTTTGAGGTGTTGTATGTTTGTGTTGTCAGGCCCAACTGAGTTGTTTGTTTTGCTGTGTTGTATGGCTGTGATTGTTTGCTGTACTGTTAGTGTGATGGGTGTGTGTTTTAGTTGTTTAATTGCGCGTGTGATTTTGCGGTATGTTTTGTTTGTTTTGTGGGTTGTGGATTGTGTAAACTGTTTGTTGAAATGTTTTGCTATGCTGTATGGGCGAGTGATTGTTTTTGTGTTGAATGTGATTGCCCTGTTTTTGTCTGTATGTTGTTTTTTGTTGTTGAGTTGTGCTATTGTGTTGTATAGTTTGTAGGAGTTGTGTTTGTGAGTAGTGTTTTGTGATGTGTTGCTGCCAGATGTTTGCTTAATGTTGTGCTATTTGTTTTTGTATTTGTTTGTTTAGCTGTTGTATGTCTGGATGTTTGGAGTTGTTTGTCTGAGTGCGTAGCGTGTTTGTGTGAGATGTAGATATGTTTTGGTAGTGGCCTGTTTGTGTGCTTAATGTGGCCTTTGGGAATGTGTGGTTTGTCTGCTTGAATAATGAGTTTTGTGAATGCTTTGTTTGCTTGATGTATGTTTGTGGTGGGTGGGTGTGTTTGTGTGTGTGTGCTTGCCGTTTGTTTTTTTGTTTTGTGTTTGTTTTGGTGCGTTGTGTGTGTGTGTATGTATGTGATGTGTTTGTTTGTATGTTTTGGTAGAATTGTTTTTTAGCCTTTAACCTAATTTTTACATTTTACCTCCAATACTAAAATGGGAAGTTTTTCAGAAAAATTAAGATGTATTTAACGCAAAACTATTTAGGCTCTGATTAATATCCACTAAAGTTGTGGGCTAAAGCTTAGAGTTACCTAAGTTAGAGTTACCAAAATTAATACTAAGCCATAATAAATGATAGTAATAAAATGCGTAAATTTCTTTATATAAAATAAAGCAAAAATAATTACATGAAAATAATTTAATGATTTACAAATCGATTTCTGAAGCTTGATGATTTGATTAAGATCAAAGTATCTCTTGTTGACTAGTTATTGTGAAATTTCGCCTATATTAAAATTGTTTTACTAGCATTGAAAAATGCTCTAAGAATAGAGCAGGAAAAAGGGGCAATTTTTCCCTGGGCGTATGTTTATACAGAAAAGATGTTGACTAGTCTGAGATGAACATTATGTGGACTATAGGAAATTTGCATTTGGTTCGGGCAGCTGCTCACTAAATAAAAATTTCTACCATATGATAATGATTTGTTTATACATTGATCTAATCACACAGCATTGTTGCATGTTTTTTAGTTTGATGAAATCTCAATTGAAAAAATTATACTCACAGCAATCTTTGACAAGCGCGAAATCGCCACTTTTTCAATTTGAATGTTATATTTGTATGTGTAAAAAACAACTATAAATTTGAAAAAGTGGCGATTTAACGCTTGTCAAGGATTGTTGTGAGTATAATTTTTTTAATTGACATTTCATCAAACTAAAAAAATGCAACAGTGCTGTGTGATTAGATCAATGTATAAACAAATCATTATCATATGGTAGAAATTTTTATTTAGTGAGCAGCTGCCCAAACCAAATGCAAATTCTCTATAGTCCAAATAATGTCCATCTCAGACTAGCATATGAATAAAATTAAATATTGTAAAGTATTTTTCTAATAAATAGAATTTCTAAACTTACCAAAGTGGCGATTTTGAATTTTTATAGCTATATTTCACCGTAAGCTAAAAATTCTTATGGGCTCATGTTTAGACAGAAAAGATGTGGATCTTTTCTGTCTAAACATGAGCCCATAAGAATTTTTAGCTTACGGTGAAATATAGCTATAAAAATTCAAAATCGCCACTTTGGTAAGTTTAGAAATTCTATTTATTAGAAAAATACTTTACAATATTTAATTTTATTTCATATGCTATCAAATAAAAATATATTTTATTATATTCGATAATTGGCAAAAATAATAAAAACAAACAGAAATATTTTTTCTCTAGTGCTTTCCAAGGCAGAAAAACAGAATCCAAGGAAACAGCAAATTCATAGAATTTTAACAGGCGGGTCAAGCAGCTAATATTTTTTACTTTTCAGTAAGCGTCATCCACTGATCAAACTTTATGGACGGTCCATTAAAAAACTTTTAAGTCTGCCACCAAAATCCGACCTATTTAAATTCGGATGAGATTAATTCCACGAAATCTGTTTCCACGTACATATTAATGTTAACCAATTTAACTTTAAAAACGAATTAAGATCTTTTATCGTGCGATGTAAATTTTTGGTATTAAAATGATATTTTTGGTAGGTAAATTAGACTGTCCTGTTAAAATAATTTATAAACCTTTAGTTCATATGTCAGCTTTCTAACATGGCGGCACGGATTGTTTCACTACTACAACTACAAACAATAAAAAACTGATTACACAAAGATATATCATTTTTCAATTTAATTAGCTAAAACCATAAATATTCAATTTTCATCAGAATAAATCTGTATTTCCGTATTTTCAGCTTTTCCCAAATCCAAAATTTTAGGATATATTTCATTTAGAATAAGTTCCGCTTTTATGTGTTGTAAATAGTAACTAAAATCCAGATTTAAGTGTTTAAAGATAATTAGAAAATTAGATTTTGTATGTTTTATTTTTCATGTGGCTTTCGATAAAACAGGGACCTATGTTCCTATCTAGCATTACAAAGTTTTGGGTCCGCGGTTCCGCCGCGAAATCAGAATTCGTTATGAAACCAATGATTTTTACCAAATTTTTTCAGAAACCTAAGATTAAACAACAATATTAAAACAAATTAGAATACTTTTGTCAACTTCTGACTATTATTTAGAGCTATTTTAAGCATTAATAAGGTTTTCATATGCAATTTTATTTCAGTTAACCAGAAAAAAACACATTTTGTAATGCTTCAATTTAATACAAAAAGCACGTCAAAATTTTTCAAATAGAGGTTTTATTATTTGTATTATTTCTAATTTCAAAAATAATACAACAAAATGCATTTAATTTGAGAACAACTTTGTTTTTTGGTGGTACCGCCGACCCAATTTTTGTAATGCTAGGTAAGTCCATTTCATAAAAATTGCTTGTAGTTAATTTACAGCTGTAAATTAATAAACGCATATTTTTCTTTTGTATTTTTAAATAAAAATTATATTAATAAAATTGCGTTTAGAAGCTAAAAAAAAACTTGTCTGTAAATTCCGTAAATTCCACAGTTACGTACGTATTTTTTAATAAATAAAATAGGAAGAAATTAAATGCGTTTATTAATTCACAATTAGAAAAATCATTATAAAGTTGGCCCCAGGAGAAATTCATGCGGCAAAAATCTTATTCCTAATATACTTAGGAATAATGCCAACCCAAAGCCCAAAGAAGTATAGTAATTATATCTTTAAAAAAATTACAATCGCCGCTGATTTTATGACTATTTTTACTCACTTTAGATTCATTATAAAATTATACGTCACTTTTGTTAATAACTATCAAACATACTATCCTTATACAACATATATTTTTAAAATTTTGGGAATTCGGGGAATGAGGTATCATTGCAAAGCTTGCAATTTGGGGAATGTCATAAAAGGGTTAAATGTTTAAAAAATAACATGGACATTTTTAATCTGGACAACACAATTTTACCAGAGGGAACCCATAAATTTTAAAAAGTAAATGTATTTCTATTGCTAATTTTTGCTATTTTCATTGTTATTTATTACCAATAGATATTAGTAAATGGAAACCCAGCGTATCATTTTTTTTGGAAAAAATCAACATGGACATTATTCTGTTGGACAAAGATTTTTTTTAAAAGTTGGGATGGACCTTCCTCCTTAACTACAAAAAAGGATTGACCTAAATAAGATATCATTGGAAAGCTTACACCTTAGAAAGTGTCGTAAGAGGGTTAGATTTAAAAAAAAATAACATGGACATCTGTATGCTAGACAAACCATTTTTACCAAAACGACGGAAGATATCATCCTTGCTAACTACTAAACAAAGTGAGTTAAATGAGATAGCATTACAAAGCTTACAATTCAGGGAACTATCATAAAAGGTTGAATTTTGAGAAATTAGTAAATTAATCTAAAAAATACAAATATAATTTTTTTTTTTTTTTTATATGTTCGTGGAGTGTCCAGTCCAGTTTGCGTTGTGTGAAGGTTGCTAAGCTATAAAGAAGGGGTTAGCAAAAAAAAGTTTGTGAAGTAGGTTTGTTTATAGGTTATTTTCCGCCGTATGACTGACACGGGCTACTTGTTATTAGAAAAGTCACAGTATTTACCTTCTCTATATTTTCGTTTTTTAGTTTGTACAGCACTGATTTTGATACACTTTCCGACAGGTTTCCTGACAATTGTGCTTCTGTTGGAAGTTTTGTAGTTTGAAGCCTGGCAAACTCTGACACAGAAAGACCCGAATCCTTGATGTCTTTTGCCATTTTTTCTTATTTAAAACCTGTCAAATTTCTATGGCCATAATTAATATCCCCATCGGGTCGACCAAATCAGGATTGTCTTTGTTGTGTTCCAACTCAATTGTTGCCACAAAAATAAATTCTTTGGCGTCGGCTAAAGGAGCTTCTGGCATTGCAATCTAAAATATAATTTTTGAGTATAATTGCAAAACTTAATTTTATAAAATATATGCAATGATTTTATTTTGAGAAACTCAACCAATAGCACTTTTTGTCTTAAATTGGTGAAGCTCGGGAATATAATATTTTTTGGTAAAAACACTATTTTACACATGACTTAAAATTATTAATTGAGACATAATCAGCAATGCGGAAGGATTGGTAATATCAAGAATATATAACACAAGAAAATGTCCGACTGTACGCTAAATTTTTGACCGAAATTTTGCGAGAAAAGTTCCACTTTCAAATTAGTGTGCGACTTTTCTCGCAAAAATCCGCCATTTTCTGCTAGTTTTCCCGCGCTGCGATTTTTAACACAGTGTTAGTTTTCTCGCAGTGGGAACTGCGACTGTTTTCGCACTCTATACTGCTTTATTCGCACTGCGATTATTTTCGCACTGCGAGTCTGCCTGCACAACAAAAAAACAAATAAAAACAAAGCGGAGCAAAAATTTTAAGTTTAAATGAGTAAAAGTCGTTTTTTTCACCTTAAGATGTTAAAACTTTTTAGTTTTAATGAAACAAACTAACTTTCCAACATTTTAAAATTAAATAAAACAAGTTTCAAAGTGTTTTACCCCATTGAAAATGACTACCAGAGTCTGTATATTTTTTTTGTTGCGCAGCTAGACTCGCAGTACGAAAATAATCGCAGTGCGAATAAAGCGCCAAAGAAGTCGCAGTCGCAGTCTCGCAGAATAGAGTGCAAAAGAAGTCGCAGTCCCCACTGCGAAAAACACTGTGTTAAAAATCTGTGTTAAAGAACACTGTGTTAAAAATCGGATTTTTGCGGGAAAAGTCGCACACGAATTTAAATGTGCGACTTTTCTTGCAACATTTTGGTCAAAAATTTAGTGTACAGTCGGACATTCTCTTATGTTATATATTCTTGTTAATATGGACAAATAACGGGATCAAAAGTTGATGACTCACATACAGTGATCAGCTTCAAAAGTGTAAAAGTAAAGTTTATTTACAAATTATTTTTCTTAAGCTAAAGTTTATACTTTAAGTTCCAATAAATCTAGATTGTGCTTGCTTTCTTTGTCGCAGGACGTCGCTTAAATCGTACACTTTAAATTTACTCGTATTATTAATGTTCCAATGTTAATATGAAGAATTTGTGTGTAACTTGAATACTCTTGAAGTGTAACATAGAATTTTTGGAGAGCGTCAAAGTTTTTATTTTTTAATGTTATTTCTGTTGACATTTTTTTGTTTTGATAATCTACACAATAAAAAATCTGTGCTTGTGTCCGTGATGACGGGTTGTTCAGCACAGACAGTTAATTGCCCTAAATGTGGGTAAACAACCGAGTCGCTATTAATGATGCATATCAAACGACATCTCATGGCAAAATAAAACAGCAGAATTTTTATTTATTGAAGCTCAAAAATCCAATTTTCAAATTCGTAAATCTGCTTTATTTTTCTAATAAGAGCAGTAAACACAACAATAAAAAACGTTTTTAGGAGCTCAGGAGCTCCGCCCTATTTTTATACTAAGTTAAATTAAATAATTAAAGAGTGATGGCATTAATTATTTGTCGAAATTTTTTGTAAACTAAAGTTTTTAAAAAACTTATTTAAATCAATAAAAATAGTAATACAAATACAGCTAGAGTTGTTTAAAATGCATTTCAAGCTTAATTAAGCTTCAAATAGCTCATTTAAGGCACGTAGCTCCCTCCGCCGGCCTGAGCTCCGGAGCATAATATTGAAGAGTAGGAAATCACTAGTGATTGAATAGAATTTTCTGGGGTTTTTTTGAGTTTTGGTATTTCGACTTTAAAAAAAAGCACAAAAAGTTTTTTGAATTAAAAAAACAAAAGCTCAGGAGCTTTTGATTTTTGTCGTCAGGACACTTTGGACAAAGTTATGAACTAGGATTTATTGTCCCATCTCCCATGGCACTTCGCCCACACCAGCCAATATTTTTTCATTGTAATATTTTTGCCTTGTAATATCTTTGCCTTTTTATTGTAATAGCAGTGCCGTAGGGCACAAAATGTTTTTGAACCGTCATTAAAAGTTAGGGCATACAACTATGCATAAATCCACGGGTCTTAAACCTGTGACTCAAACCGGTCTTTATGGGACTAAATGTTTGTGATTTTAAAAAAATAATCTGATTTTTACCTTGTAAGTAGTCGGACATTTGTTACATTTTATCCAAGGTTCGAAATGATAGTTTGATTTGTTTTTTTGAGTTTTTTTAGCACAGTTAAAGCGGGCACCGCGTTTTGTAGCACTAAAGTACACCCAGGTACAGACAGCATTGGCCATTTTTAATTTAATAACAATCTCTTTCCATCTAAAACACCAAAGAATTAGGACAAAAGTAACTGGATAAATGTTGAATAAAGTTTTTTTTTAAAGTTTTTATTCGTGTTATTCTGCATTAGTGTTTTTGTTGTTTTTTTTGTTTTTTTTTTATTATTTTTTTTTTGTTTTTTTTTTTGTTTTTTTTTTGTTTATTTTGATTTTTTTTTTTGTTGTTTTTTGTGTTTTTTTTTTTTTTTTTTATTTTTTTTTATTTTTTTTTTTTTTTTATTGTTTTTTTGGTGTGGTTTTTGGGATTTTTGTTTTTTTTGTTTCTTCTCTGGGTTGTTGGTTTGTCTGTGGCGTTTGTGTTTCTGTTTTTGTTTTTGGGTTGGTTTTGGGTCTTGGTTTTCTTCTTTTTTTCGGTTATTTTTTTTTTGTGCCTGTTGTCTTTTTTTTTTTCCTTTCTAATTCTACTACATTATTTTTTTTTTGTGTAAATAAATGGAAAATTTTCAACAACATTTTTATACAAATTAAGTGTACTTTTGTGATTTGCTGGGTTTTTGGTTTAAGTTTAAACTGCATTAATTTTTAAACGAAGCAATATAGAACCTTAAACTAACTTCTATTTAGTGCTTAAAATTTATAATTTCCATGTTTTTTTTTTCAAAGCAGTTTGCAATGCGTTTAAATAATTGCGCAATTTAAGATTCCGTTAATTTCGGCCGCGCTTGAAATTCAGGGAAAAAAACCTACCGGTTTTTTTGTTGTATTCAAATATCATGGATCTACTGTATTTATTGAGAATTTTTTTGCGTGTTTGACTTTTTTTGACAATTTTCACGCCCAAAAACTTTCAACAAAAAACACTGGTTATCAAAAACTTGTTTTTTTAAAGTTTTAAGATAATTATTTAAAGTCTTGCTAATAACTATAAAAGCTTGCAAACGGGAAAAAATAAGTTATATTTACCAAGAACAATACCTAAGGATAAATTTGCAACTTTTAAAACTTTTTATTATTCGTTTCAGCAATAGCCAGTTTTTTCTTGGTGTCCGAAGTTAATGGCACGCGCCTTAATTTTGGATACTAAAAAAAACTTTAAACCTCTACTTATCTTTGAGCGTAACAGAAAACTTTAAATTTTGCACTGAAATAACAAAAATATCGTTTGATTTTTAGACCAAATCTTGGGTCGATTGGAAAAGACAAAAAAAAATTGTCCAAAAAATAAAAAGGTGGCCAAAATTAAGTAAGCTAATAGTTTAAAGCTTATAATATTATTTTATGTAGTCCAATTTTCGCTGCGCATACAGTGAACAAAACGAATAAAGAGTAAAAAATAAAGTATTTTTACCAATTAAATTATTCTAAACTTTGCTTTTTTAGTGTAGATTAGAGTAAAGATAAATTGTGCTACCTTCCATTATCGCAGAACGTTGCTTAAATTTTTGCTTTAAACTTACTCATATTATTAATGTTAATATGACAATTTATGTGTAAGTAAATATTGCTGAAGCAAAACATAAAAATAAAGTTAACAGAAATGTATGATTATTTCACAGAAGCGTATTAGTTTATTTCTAATGTAATTGCATTAGAGGTTATGTATAATTGCGCTGTTTGTCTTTGATAATTTATGCATTTCAAAACCTGTGCTTGAGTAAGTGATAACGGGTTGACTAGCCAGGAAGTTATTAACCTTAAATATTAAGCAAATAACTGAATCCAGATAGATGATGCAAATTTATATATTAATTATAAAACATTAACAATATGAGTCTATTTCAAGCGTAGCACAGTGACAATTAACGATTCAAACGACATCTCCCGGCAAGTCAAAACAGCAAAATTTATATTTATTGAAACTCAAAAATGCAGTTTTTCAATTCGTAAATCTGCTGTATTTTTAAAAAAGAGCAGTAAGCACAACTATAAAATAAAAACAAAAAAATGGGCTTTTGAGTAATTACAAAGGTATTGTCTGTTATAATCAATACAGGTAAAATTAGAATTTACTTTTTTATATCCTGAGTTTAAATAGAGTCTAATTGTTATTATTATTATTATAATTATTTCGCACTTATTGTTGGTAAAGGATAAACCACAAATTTAACACAGTTATGTTATGTTTGTCTAAAGATCGACGAAATTTTTTTCTTTAATATTAAATTGTAGCTACTAGAAAATGTATATATTTAAAACGCATATAAAATTAAAAAAAGGAAAAAGCAAAAAAATTCTGCGTTCCAATTAAATTAAATGAATTAATTAAATTAAATGTGATTAATTAAATTAAATTAAATTAATGAAAAAGATGTTTCAAGCTTAAATAAGTTTTAGATTACTTATTTAAGAAATGAAGCTCCGGACCTCTCAGCCTTAATGTCTCTGAGCAGAATATTCGGAAGCACATACTCGTCATTAATCACAGTATAGCACTGGTTTTTCAATAAATACTAACTGTTTTCCAGCGTGAAATCTTTTGTCCTTTTTGGATGAATTGGACACCGGCTCGTAGATAATTTTCTTCCATTCCTCGGCATTTAAGTTCAAAAAAAATTCTGATTCTCTTGAATAATTAAATTGCGGATGAAATTCTAAGTCATCCAGCGATCTTGCGCTTGTTTTGTCGGTCGCTAAATTTTTTTGTGGCTTAGAATCCATGGTTGAAAAAAATTAAAATAAAATCATTAAATTAAACAATAATATATTATACCGCATTTAAAAGAAAGACCAGTATTTAGAAGACGACATTTGGAAAAGGAGAGGTAATTTGTTAAAGCGGGCTGGGAGCAAAGAAGTTTATAACGCATAAGGTTACCTCCGTGCGTGGGGTCACCTGGGATTCAAGGTGTATAATATCCTGAGAGAGTGCCCTGGGGCCTAATCGGACGCTTGGTGTGACCTTTTCAGTTGGGCCCGCCTGAAAAGGGGCCACCTTTTCAGTCGACCCCTTTTCCGGCTC
>JASAMX010019837.1:0-28948 GCA_030248175.1 Microlaimidae sp. YZB2_3 | reverse complement strand
AATATTGCTCTTCAAAAAACGTGAATTTTCATCACGTATTTATGGTTTTATATCTTTTATACATGAATATAGCTTTTATTCAATAAAATGTAGTATTATCCTATAAAAAAAGAACAATTATTAAACTATTATGGTTTAAAACCGTTTTGCTTTGACACCGGGCAACTCACCTGATCTTTAGATTTCAAAATTTCGTATTACCCCAGGTTGCGCACCCCCCCTAAAAAAGCTTTTTTTAGTCGTTTTCCTATAACACTTAAAAATTTCTCTTTGGGAGGCGGAATTTGGGGGGGGGTCCCCCGGTACCCCAAATTTAGTGGGGGGTGTCAATATTCCCCTGAAATTTCCGGGGGGGGGGAGTAGGCCATAGGGGCGTCTTTCGGCTCGGGTCCGCTAGGGGGGTCCACCCCCGGGTGGGGGAAGGTGCCAAAATTTTTGGGGGGGAGGGCTCCACAATTTTTGGCCTCAGGGGTTGACCCCGGGTGCGAGATTTCAAATTGTAGGGGGGGGGGGGAAACCGTACCAAAAATTAGTTTTTTAGGTTTATATCTATTTATGTATTAAAAACAAACTATTTTGAGGCCTAAAAAAAGTGTATTTAAACACTGTTTTTAACTAAAAACCCGTGTTTTTGACAGTAAATAAAAAAATATACTTCCAAGTTGGTCGGGGAGGGGGGGAGGGGGCTCAGCCCCCAAGGGGGGGGGTTAGGCCGCGCTCTTTTTTGAGCTTCGGGAGGGGGGGCCTCTCCCCTAATTTATCTCAGGGGTCTAAATCCAAAATTTTGGGGGGAGGGGGGGGGGGGTGCATCCTTCTCGCTCCCCCAAAAACACTATGAATACTAACCCCCCACCTACTGGTCCCAGTACTAAAAACGCCAAAACAGGAGTTGAATATGTTCCCCCAAAAATTTTTTGAAATCTCCTCAAATTTTGGGTCCGCACCCCCAAAAATCCGGGAGGCCGACACTGTTCCACTATGACATTTGACCATAATTCCAATACAAAAAGGGAGCGGAGCTGCCCAGGCAACAAACCGTACTCGGGAAGTTGGCTGAGATCTAGGGCACGCCCTGGCGCCGTTTCCGCTGAACGAGGCCGGATTCAATTTCCGTTTTTTAATCCGTCACAAAAAAGCATCCGGGACGCGCACACTCGAAGCATTTTTAACAATATATTCTTAATATTATTTACGCCATGCAAAGATCGTAATAGACACAGCCAATTTGTCGGTTTCTTTTACTGTTTCGTCCTCCAAACTTACAAAAGCCTGTAAATTTGTCGTTCTTAAAACAGAATATTTTGAACCACACAGAAATCTAGTGAAAAACCACAAAGGAGTGAAAACTGTAGACCGTAAGTGTGCAAAGATACATTTTGAGCTAATTTTTAGTTTAATTTGATGCCTTGTTAAGATTGGCTAGTATTTGTCGAAAAATATTGCGTCTCCAAAAAACCGGCGATATTAAAAACACCTAATAGTTGATGAAATTTGTTCAACCTTTTTTCAATTAGCGAAAAAATCTGAGGGTTTTTTGTACGAAAAAACGCAATATCTCGACAAATACAGAAATAGTTCACGATACAAGGCATCAAATTGAAGTAGAAGGTAGCCGCTTAGTTTGAGTGCATAATTGTAACTTAAATCGTTAAGACCCATTGAGCAATTTTTTGTGTACATCGTAGAATTCTAAAAAAACGCCGATTTTTCGGGGGCTTTAACTCTGAAGCACTGGAGATATTTTGTCTAAAAATTTTTGTGAGCTATTGGGCAGGGATAAGGCTTTGCACTTCACCTTTCAATATATATTTTTCCAGAATTTGTTGTACCATGCATAAATATTTTCGTAATGTTCTAATATTTGGACTAAAAATAACAATAAAAAACTCATATTTTACATTGAAATATTCATCAGTAAATTTAAAATTTTTCTCGGCATTCAGATTGCCTAAATACTGTTGATTTTATCGAATAGCTAAAATATTAAAATATTGTTGTTAATGACGGCAAAAATGAGCCACAATTTGTATTAAAAATAAGCGACTGTGACTCATTTTAAATAGGACCCATAGTACAGAATGAGCCACAGTTATGTGTATTTTTGAACGACTGTGGCTCATTTGTGAGTAACTACTATATTAAAAAAATATATAAAATATATACTTAAAAAACAGTAAATTAATAAATATATATTAGTTTGTCTTTAGATACTTTGGGACGTCCTTATCTTATAGTATTTACATGATTATAGTTTGACAAAATGATGGTAGACTGACTAATTCTTTTTCGGTGACATATTTTAATACCATCGATTATTTATTTAGACCTTAACCCTGATTTATAATGGGGCGTGGTGGTTAATATAGTATATTCATGATTATCTTTTTATGAAAATCGTACTCACCATATGTTTTTTCTGGATTGGATTTTAACATTTTCCATTGTTTTTGATTTTAAAAGTAAAATAAGTATAACACACAAATTTAAGGTCAAAAAGCCATTTTTTTAGCGTTGTATTGCTTAAAACAACTTATTTTGATCTTAAAACTTAAGTGTGGACTGTGGAGGCAGTTATAAGTAATTTTAAAGACTTTTTTTTTCATTTTTTGGCGGGGGGGGCAAATCCTCCAATAAAACGGGGGGGGCATTTTTAGACTGCACAGGTCTGCAGTAGCGTTAGAGTGTGTTTCTCCTAATATTTCAATTTATATATATTTATATTCCCACTAACAAGAAACTCTATAGTAATATGTGCAAAAATCAGGCGAACCGGAGAAAATTTATAGTAAACATATCTCGCTAAAATTAAGTCAATTTAAATAAAAGCTTTATGAGTGTATGATTATTTTTAGCTATATACATACATCGATACATGGACATGAGCGGTTTAGGGTGGGGGAAGATAACCTTCCCCTCCAATTCTGGGATAGTGTTTGTTTAATTCCCCACTCAGAAGTGGGGGGAGAAAAGGTTACCCCCCAATTTCGAAAAAATGAAAAAAAAAGTCTTTAAAATTACTTATAACTGCCTCCACAGTCCACACTTAAGTTTTAAGATCAAAATAAGTTGTTTTAAGCAATACAACGCTAAAAAAATGGCTTTTTGACCTTAAATTTGTGTGTTATACTTATTTTACTTTTAAAATCAAAAACAATGGATAAAATCCAATCCAGAAAAAAACATATGCGTAAATTGCATTTCATAGAGGGGGTGGTGGTGAATATCTATATTAACCACCACGCCCCCTATAAATCAGGGTTAACTATGGTCTAAATCAATAATCAATCGTATTAAAATATGTCCACCGAAAAGAATTAGTCAGTCTACATCATTTTTGTACAAACTATAATCATGTAAAAATGCTATTTTGTAATAAGGACGTCCAAATTCTAAAGACAAACTAACTGTGTATTTATTAATTTACTGTTTTTAAGTATATATTTTATATATTTTTTTTAACTATATCGTCGTTACTACGGCAAAATGAGCCACAGTCATTCAAAAATACACGTGACTGTGGCTCATTCTGTACTTTATAGGGTCCTATTTAAAATGAGTCACAGTCGCTTTTTTTTTATACAAATTGTGGCTCATTTTGCCGTAGTAACGACGATATTTTAATATTTTAGCTATTTGCGATAGAATCGACAGTGTTGGCGATCGAATGCGAGAAAATTTTAAATTTACTGATGAATATTTCAATGTGAGAGAGCCGTGTGAGGTTTGTTTTTTATTGTTTTATTTTAGTCCAAATATTAGAACATTACGAAAATATTTATGCATGATTTTACAAACCCCCCTTCTAAATTCTGGAAAAGGTGTTTAGTTGAAAGGTGAAGTGCAAAGCCTTATCCCTGCCCCCAATAGCTCACAAAAAATTTTTAAACAAAATATCTCCAGTGCTTCAGGAGTTATGAACCCCCGAAAATGGCGTTTTTTTAGAATTCTGTACGATGTACGTGAAAAATTGCTCAATGGATATAACGATTTAAGTTACAAATTATGCACTCAAACTAAGCGGCTACTTTCTACTTCAATTTGATGCCTTGTATCGTAAAAATTTTGTTCTGTATTTGTCGAGATATTGCGTTTTTCGTACAAAAAACCCTAGATTTTTTCGCTAAAAACACGAAGTGAAGGGAAAAAAGGTTGGACAAACTTCATAAAATCACTGCCGTCGCTTGGTGTTTTTAACGAAAAAATCGCGGGTTTTTTGTTTGGAAAACGCAATATTTCGACAAATACTGCACCAATCTTAACAATCAAGGCATCAAATTAAAGTAGAAAGTAGCCGTAAATCAAAATGTATCTTTGCACACTTACGGTCTAATTTCACTAAGTTTTTTGTGGTTTTTCCACTAATTTCTGTGTGGTTCAAAATCATTCTGTTTTAAGAACGACAAATTTACAGCTTTTGTAAGTTTGGAGGCAACGAAAGCAGTAGCATTTTGGAGGAAAATCACCCGAGAGAGGACCGAATTGGCTGTGCTATTACGATCTTTAGTTTTTGATTTATTTTTTATGGCGTAAATAATTGTAATACCTATTGTTTTAGGAGACTGTTCGAGTGTGCGGTCAGATATTTTGTGACGGTAACGGGAAATTGAATCCGGCCTCCGTTGTGTTGGAAGGGTCGGCGGAAACTAGCATGGGCGCCAGCGTACCCCTAGATCTCAGCCAACTTCCCGAGTACAGTTTCTTCCCTGGGCAGGTCAGCTTCCCTTTTTGTATAAAGTTATGGTGAATGTCATAGGTGGACAGCCTCCCGGATTTTTGGGGGTATACCCGACCCCCGAAATTTGGGGGGTTTTCCCAAAAAATTTTTTGGGACATACCTCAAATTCCTGTTTTTTAGCGTTTTTAGTACTGGGACCATAGGTGCGCAGGGGGGGGGGTTATACCCAAAGGTGTTTTTTGGGGGGCCAGAGGGGTGCACCCCCCCTAGAGCCCAAATTTTGGACCCCCGCCCCTAGAAAAATTCAGGGGCCCCCCCCTCCCCCCAAAGCTCGAGAGCGGTCCGGCCTGACCCCCCCCCTTAGCGCAGGCCGACCCCCCTCCCCCTCCCGACCAACTTGGAAGTATATTTTTTTATCTACTGTCAAAAACACGAGTTTTTAGTTAAAAACAGTGTTTAAATACACTTTTTAGGCCTAAATAAGCTGTTTTAATACATAAAATTTAATATTAGACCTAAAAACAATTAACTTATTGAGTTAAAAAAATTTTGCTAAAAAATTAGACCCCCCTGACCCCCCCCCCTAAATTTATCTACATCCTGGGTCGACCTCTCTAAAAAGCCGGGGGGTCTGGACTCCCCCCCAAAAAAATTTTGGCCTTCCCCCGGGGGTGGCCCCCCGGCCGCGAAAACCCCCACCGGTTAGACCCCCCCAACCCGAAAGGGGGGGGACCTGGCCGCCCCCCCCCCCCAACTAAAGGGTTCCGCGGGCCACCCCGGGGAGGTCGCCCCCCAGAGGGACCGTCCTAAGTGTCCGAACCCCCCCCCAACTAGCTTTTTAGGGAGGGTCGACCCGGGGTGCGAAATTTTGAAATCTAGAAAAGGGTCAGGTGAGGTCCGGTGTCCAAAGCAAAACAGTTTTAAACCATAATAACTTTAATAATTGTTCTTTTTATAGGATAATACTACACTTTATTGAATAAAAAGCCATATTCATGTATAAAAAGGGTGTAAAAGCATGAATATGTTATGAAAATTCACGTTTTTGGAAGAAAATTTAGTATAAAAAAAGTACCTAAAATTTTCCCGAGGGGGGAGGGGGGGGGTCAGATTTCAAAATCTAGAGGGGGGTCAGGGGTAAAAAATTCGGAAATTTGGGGGGAGGGGGCCCCTAGATTTTCGTCTAGGGGGGGGGGGTCCCAAAATTTCGAGGCTAGGGGGAGAGTGAACGCCACCCTGCTCCCCCCCCTTTCTCACCAATGCCTGGTTCACACCAAAGTGACAAAAGTGACAACACATTCACTCGTCGCAGTGACAAGTGACAATGTAGTGGTGTGAATGCACGTGACGCGGAACGCGACACGTTGCCATTGTCACTCCGGTGTGAACCAGCCCCAACAACATTAAATACTTTTAATAACATATAAAGGTGAAAAAGCATAGTAAAAAAACCTAGGAGAATGCCACCAGAGGTAAATGGTCCTTTTAAACATGGACTTTTGTACCATGTTCTGCTCCCTCTTGTTCACGAATCATTAGAACGAATTTTTTGGAATTAAAACATTTACCCGCAAAAAAATATCCATAGGTGTTTTTGGGGGGGACAGAGGGGTGCACCCCCCCTAGAGCCAAAATTTTGGACCCCCCTAGAAAAAATTCAGGGGTGCCCCCCTACCCCCCAAAGCTCGAGAGCGGTCCGGCCTGACCCCCCCTAGCGAGGCTGACCCCCCTCCCCCCCCTCCCGACCAATTTGGAAGTATATTTTTTTATTTACTGTCAAAAACACGGGTTTTTAGTTAAAAACAGTGTTTAAATACACTTTTTAGGCCTAAATAGGCTGTTTTAATACATAAAATTCAATATTAAACATAAAAACACAAATTATTGAGTTAAAAAAATGTTGCTAAAAAATTGGACCCCCCTGACCCGTGACCCCCCCCCTAAATTTGAAATCTCGCACCCGGGGTCGACCCCCCTAAAAAGCCGACGGGTCCGGACCCTCCTGGTCCCCCCTAAAAAATTTTGGCCTTCCACCCGGGGGTGGACCCCCCCCTAGCGGACCCAACCAAAAACACCTATGTTGCCGACCTAAAAGAGGTGTCTAGACCCCCCCCTGGCTACGCCCATGTATGTATATAATCTTTAATTAAATATAAGATTATGGATTAAAAAGTTTGTGATACTTGACTTTATAATCAAGACAATAATATTATTATTCTATTATTACGTAATTATTAAAAAAAACTATGATTTCTAATCTAATTATAAGAATATGTAAACACATTATTAATAAAAGAATTAAACAATACAATTTGTAAGTTGCAATAAGGTCTTATTTCAATTTTACACAGTTTTAAAGCATTTATAAGCTTGTTTTACGTTTTTTTACGCGTTTTAAGCCCATTTTAAGGCAGCGCGGAAGTATTGGGGTACACCCCCCCCCCAAAAATCCGAGAGGCTGCCCACCTATGACTGGGACCCCTCAAATTTTAGGGGGGGGGTGTCCGGAGTACCCCCGAATTTTAGGGTGGGTGTCGGCTATAATCAGGATTTTTTGGGGGTAGTATAACCCCCTCCCCCAACCACCCATCTTGCCCACCTATGGTGAATGTACTCTTTGATGAATTTTAGCCATTTTCACCGGTTGAAAAATACTTCAGATTTAGTGTTTTAACGCTAAAAATGGCAGAAGTCGGAAGTATTCTCCCTCCAGTGTAATAAAATAATGGAAATTTGAAAAAAATTGGGTTGCTTACTACCACCAAAATATATATAATATGCAAAAAAATGTGCAACTCCTATATAAAAAATTAAGTCAGAGTAGGCCATTATAATGAACGTCTCCATTTAAATGGCACCCTCCATTATAATGGCATAGTAAATATTTTTATTTACGCGATATAGAATGGAGAGGAAGCCATTATGATAGCATAACTTAATTTCAATTTCATCTCACAGCGTAATACTCCCGGACAATATTTGATATTTGATTTGTGAGTATATAAATAAAATGAAAATAAATGCTCTTATAATGGCTTCCTCTCCATTTTAATTCGCGCGAATTAAAATGGCTACTATGCCATTATTATGGAGGGTGCCATTTTATTAGGTAAACTCATTATAATGGCCCACTCTGACTTAATTTTTTATATAGGAGTTGCACATTTTCCTGTATATTATATATTTTTGCTACCCATATATGGGCAAGTTGGTTTGCAGTGGGGGAGTTAAACAAACCCCAAAGCAGTGGGGTTAAAATCCGAGAAACGCAAAATACTCATATTGTTTTTTTTTCTGGAGTGCATTATACCCATATCGTTTTTGGATTTTAAAAAAAAAATAGGTAAAAAACGCTAATTTTAGGTCAAAAAGTCCTTTTTATTGTATTTTTGAGCTTTTTACTGTTTAAAACATTAAAAACTTAAGTTTGGAGGCAGTTAGATAGAAGTCATTTTAAAGACATTTTTTTCTTCATTTTTCCAAAATTGTGATGGTTAACCTTTTCTCTCCCCCCACTTTTGAGTGGGGGGTTAAACCCCCTTCTCAGAATTTAGGGAGTTTACTTTTCCAACCAGTTTACTCTTTACCGTTGTACGTTGTATGGTTTAAAGTTGATTATTGCAGTTTTTTTAAAGTTATATTACATTTTGCCAAAAAATTAGAACGAAAATTATACATAAATTATCGCAAAAGAAGAAAGGTTTTACTGTAATTATTGTAAGGAACAATTACTGTAAAACCAAAATGTATATACAAAAATAATATTCAGGTTACGTGTACCTCTAGATTTTATCCAAAAAGATTTGGGATTTAGCTCCCTTTTTTCCGCTCACGTGCAAAGAACATCCATGGATTTAACAAAAAAGTTTGATTTCGATAGACTGACGATTTTAACCATACTTTGGACAATGAGTCTGGGACAGTTTTAAACTGTAATAGGCAGTCATCTAGATACATTTGGAGGGGGTATCCATCCACCATAAAAACCCTATTTTTTAATGTTTTTAGAATCGTGAACTCCCAATTTTTAAAGGGATGCTGTGTTGGCACTTTTAAGAGTTTTTGGAGAAATAATTACTTCTTCCTGTAGTTTTAGTTGTGACGAAACAATAAATACTTGGTCAAATTAATTTGGTATTGTATGAATATGAACTACAATGCATGAAAATAATTTCAGTTGTATGTATAGCTATTTTTTTGTTCCTTATTTCTTTAATGTCTTTTAATTTCAATGTTTGTCTCGGTTTTTTAGGTGACAGTTCTGGAAGGGAACAATCCTTCGGGTCGCTCTTTTGTAGCGCAGAAACAGTACACGGGTTGCTGTCCCCAACAAGAACCGGTCCTTCCTATTTCGGAATTAGGTTTGTTTGTTGTGATAAATTTCTTGTTGGGGTCTACTAACTAACATTTTAACAGTGTTTTCAACTTAAAAGTGGGGTGGGGAGTCAGATTTTTTTGTCTTCGATTTTGATATTTTTTATGAAAACCTTACGCCACCAATAGGCCTCAAAAATTTTTCAACAAAATATCTCCAGTGGTTCAGGAACTATGACTCTCCAAAAATGGCGATTTTCGACAATTCTGGACGTGAAAGATTGCTCAATGGGTATAACGATTTGCGTAACAAATTATACACTCAAAAAAAGCGGATATTTTCTACTTTAATTTGATACCTTGATAGTTAAAATTTTCTACTTTAATCAGCATTTGTCGAAATATTATTGCGTTTCTCCTACAAAAAACCCTCGATTTTTTCGCTAAAAACATCAAACGACGGCAGGTAAACCAAAGGTAAACTCAACGTAGCTGCTGGTAGTTTAACGTAACCAAGGAGGGCTGGGGGGTTATACCCATACATGGGCACGGGGGGAGGTTGGGGGGGTTTACCCCCCCCCCAAATTCTGAGAAGGGGGGTTTAACCCCCCCACTCAGAAGTGGGGGGAGAAAAAGTTAACCCCCCCAATTTCGGAAAAATAAAAAAAATGCCTTTAAAATGACTTCTAACTGCCTCCAAACTTAAGTTTTGAGGTCAAAATGAATATTTTAAGCAATAAAAAGCTCAAAAATGCAATAAAAAGGGCTTTTTGACCTAAAATTAGCGTTTTTTACCTATTTTTCCTTCAAAATCGAAAAACGATATGGGTAAAATGCACTCCAGAAAAAAACGATATGGGTATTTTGCGTTTCTCGGATTGTAACCCCCCATAATTTGGGTTTAACCCCCCACTCCGGACCAACCTGCCCATGTATGGTTATACCACCCCAAATCCCGACTATAGCCGACACCCCCCCTAAAATTTGGGGGTCCCAACTCCCAGTACTAAAAACAATAAAATGGTGTATTTGAGATAACCCCTAAAAAGATTTTGGAACACCCCCAATTTCAGGGGTCGGGTATACCCCTCCCCCAAAATCCGGGAGGCTGTCCACCTATGGCTCTGCAACAGTTGTTCGTTGGATTAAAAATGCCCCTCATTAAGTAACCAATCAAATGACGTAAATCTGACGTCACTTTATATGCCAATTAGATTCGATTTAATACGGAATATTTGTTTATTATTATGTGTTTTTGAACTTAATTCTGGGTGGTCTCGTGGCGCAATCGGTTAAGGCGTAGAGGTAAAGAGGTCGAAGCTTCATTAAATTAAACTTTTATTTTCGTTTTATTACATTTTTAGATTTTATAGCAATTCGGTTACTACTAACGCTTTGCAGTGAAAACTATCAGGAGAAATCTTAACATTTAATTTATAAATTATAATTGCACAAACGCATTGAATTTTCTAACAATTGCTGATCTTGTGTGAACGAAAAAATTTCTCCGCATGAAGATTTACGATTACAAATGTGAGCGTGTTTAAATTACTCACGCGAGCAGACTGTAGCAGCTAAATTTTGTTTATCTTTAGTTATCTCCTTTAAAACCAAAAACTATACACATGTAGTAATAAAATGCACCACAAAATAAGAAACGATGTGGTTGGAGAATGCTTCTCTCTGATGTTTACACACTCTCCTTAGAATCTAGGTTTAACCTCTTGCCCCTTTAAACCAAACCAGCTTGCCTTGCTCGATCAAGCTTTATCAATCCTATTGAGAATTATGCACAAAACGGCAAAAATTGTGTTTTTTCCCACTGTTAAGCAGACCTGTGCACTGCCCCCCCCCCCCGGGGTTAAAACGGGGGGGGAGGGGGGGGCACGGGGGGCAATTTTTTTGAACCGGGGGGGGCAAGCAGGGGGAAAGAAAAAAAAGAGAAAAAAAAGGAGAAAAAAGAGAAAAAAAGAAGGGGAAAAAGGAAAAAAAAAAGAAAATAAGGTAAAAATAGGTCTAAAATGTCTTAAAATACATTGAAATAGGCTAAAAACTGCAAAAAATTCGCGATGATGGCGTCATCATAGGTCAAAAATGGCGTCATAATTTTAGGGTACTTTTTCATTTTTTGGCGGGGGTGGGGGCAATAAAACGGGGGGCAAATCCTCCAATAAAACGGGGGGGCATTTCCAGACCGTGCACAGGTCTGGTTAAGAATAACAAACGATTGTGTGCAATAAGTTTGCTGTTTTTATAAGATGAATTGGTAAATTACACAAATACACAAAACGGCAAAAATTATGTTTGTTTTTTTGTAAATAATTTTGAGGTGATAAACGATTGTGTGCAATTAGTTTGATGATTTTAGACAGAATGGATGTTGTGATTGCCGCCGGCCCTTTCACTACGTCGGACAGCATGGCTTTCCAACCGATGTTCGATCTTTTACAGTACGTAGAAACCTTTAAGCCGCACGCTCTCATTCTAGTAAGTGGAATATTTTTCATTTGTTTAATTGTGATCATAGGTGAGAAAGAAGGGGGCAGGGTTGGGTCCACCCCCCCTAGCCTCGAAATTTGGGGACCCCCCCCCCCCAGATGAAAATCTAGGGGGGACCCCCCTCCCCCCAAATTTCCGAATTTTTTACCCCAGACCCCCACTTTAGATTTTGAAATCTGACCCCCGCTCCCCCCTCGGGAAAATTTTAGGTACCTTTTTTATACTAAATTTTCTTCTAAAAACGTGAATTTTCATCACATATTCATGCTTTTACAACCTTTTTATACATGAATATGGCTTTTTATTCAATAAAATGTAGTATTATCCTATAAAAAAACAAATTATTAAAGTTATTATGGTTTAAAACTATTTTGCTTTGGACACCGGACCCCACCTGACCCCCCTCTAGATTTCAAAATTTCGCACCCCGGGTTGACCCCTCCTAAAAAGCTAGGGGGGGTCCGGACCCCCCTGGGACCCCCCTCCTAGAATTCAAAATTCGATTTACCCCGGGTAACCACTCCCCTAGCTTCCCCGACCGTGCTCACCTATGTACGCCACTGATCACCGTCATAAAGCAGTACTAAAACACAAAAGGCTAAATATGAGCCTAATGTGGAAATCGAGGACCTGAAAACTTTGAAAATGGTCAGTAGGAAGAGGGGTCGCGTAAACGTTTAGGAGCATAGATGGCCAGCTTCCCAAATTTTGGCAGGGGTATAACCGACCCCCGAAATTTGGGGGGTGTCCCGAAATTTTTTTTATACCTTATACTTATAATACCTCCCCATAGGTGGGGGGTATACCCGACATTTGGAGGGAGTCCCGAAAAATTTTTTGGGGTATACGTCAAATACCTCATTTTTAGCGTGTTCAGTACTGGGACCCCCAAACTTTAGAGGGATTTCCGGGGTACCCAAAATTTTAGGGGGGTGTCGGCTATAATCGGGATTTTTGGGGGGTATAAGCCCCCTCCTCTCCCCTCTATAAGTCTATAAGAAGACTCACAGTAAAGAGCTTTATCACGATTCTGACTCCTTCTGCCATGGTTAGGACAGACCTGTGCACTACGCCCCCCCCGGGGGATTTTATTGGAGGGCAATTCCAAAACGGGGGGCACATGAGGGGGGGAGGCAAGCAGGGGTGAAAGAAAAAAGGGGGAAAAGGGAAAAAAGCCGTAAATAAGGTAAAAATAGGTCTAAAATGGCTTAAAATTCATTGAAATGGCTAAAAACTGCAAAAAAAATTGCGATGATGGCGTCATTGCTGGTCAAAAATGGCGCCATAATTTTAGGGTACTTTTTCATTTTTGGCGAGGGGGGGCATTTCCAGACCGTGCACATGTCTGGTTAGGATATGGGGAATCACAACGGTTAATTCAATGTACACAAAGTCTCAAAAAAATCAAAAAATAATTTGTATATGACGTTGTTTAACGAAAAAAACACCATCATAATACACAAAAATAACATAAATATAAAACAATTTTTCTAAACAAAAACCAGCTGGTAGTGTATATTTTTTTCTTTCTCATTTTTTTCTGGTCATATACAAATTATTTTCATTTCTTCTCGAGACCTTTGTATACATTCAATTAATCGTCGTGATTCTCCATAAATTAAAAGACAGACAGAACTACAGACAAAGGTAAAGCTCATCTTCAATCAAATAAAAACGCAGCATAAAACCGTAAAAAATAATAGTAAAAAGAATTCACATAGTTCATCAATATTTTTTGTTTTAGATCTCAACTCCAACTTGTATTTAAATTTTTTTTATATTTTAGACGGGTCCTTTTGCCGACGTTAAAAATCCTTTGATAGCAGATTGTCAAGTTAAGTACTCGTTTTTAGATCTTTTTGAACGGCTGATGATACGTCTTAGCGATATGACCAAAAAGTACGATAAAATAATTTGAAATTTATTTAATTTATTTTAAATACGTTGTCTATTACTTCAAATTAATTAACACCGACATTATTTGTTAAGCATTCATGGGCACGGAGAGGTTAGGGGGGTCCCCCACTCAAAAGTGAGGGGGGGAGAAAAGGTTACCCCCCCCCCCCCAATTTTGGAAAAAAAGGAAAAAAATGCCTTTAGAATGACTTCTAACTGCCTCTAAACTTAAAAGTTTTGAGGTCAAAATGAATGTTTTAAACAGTAAAAGCTCAAAAATGCAATAAAAAGGGCTTTTTGACCTAAAATTAGCGTTTTTTACCTATTTTTTCTTCAAAATCGAAAAACGATATGGGTAAAATGCAGTTTTGTTGGGGTGTTGTTTTTTTTTTTTTTTTTTTTTTTTTTTATTTTTTTTTTTTTTTCTTGTTCACCCCCCCCTTTGGTGCCCCTTTGGGGGGGGGGGGTCTGTCCCCAGAAAAAACGATATGATTATTTTGCGTTTCTTGGATTTTAACCCCTTCCCCTAATTTGGGGTTTAAGCCCCCCCCCCACTCCGGACCAACTTTCCCATGTATGTTATTAAGGTTAAGTTTCCAGGAAATAAGCTTGATTAATAACTTGCCAATAGTGATGGGCAGTTCCGTGTTCCGGATTCCGGATGTTCAGGGCAAAATTTGGAATTCCGGTTCCTGTTCCGGATTTTTAGAAAATCTCAATTCCGGTTCCAAGGATTCCGCAGTTCCGCCCATCACTACTTGCAAAAACTCAGTTTCTTTTTGAGGGGGCGGTAGAAAGCACCACCCCAATACTAAGCTTCCTATTAATAATAAATTACAGTTTAAGGTCTCTCCGGACAGTTTTCTTAAGTATGGAAAATCGCGATTTTAGGCATACGAGATCTCGTGAAATACAGTAATATTTCACTAAAAAATTTATATGAGTGTTTACAAGGCAGAAATATCACGATTATAAAGTGAACATTCATTATATTATTGTAAGTAATTGAAATAATTCATATTAAAAATCAAATTGCAATAAAATTTTTTTAATCCCTTAAAAATATTATTTACTGCACACTATTTATTTAAAAAAATACTTTCAATAGAGAGACACAATTACCCTCTTTTACGTACGTAAAAATTAGACTGAATATTGTTGTATTTATGGTTTAATATACAATTTTCCGTGAAAAATGGGGGTTAGTTTTTTCAAAATTTCTGTAAACCTTCAATTTAATTTAATTTGGTAAAATTTAATATTATATTATACTCCAGATGGTATATTTCTATTGAAATTTATAATTTTTGAAAGGCCATAAATATCTTTTGTATTTTTTAACGCATAAATAGTTCTGTCGTGCGTCGTGCGTTTTATCGATTTATTTCAGAGCGTTTGTTTATAAATCATTTTTAGAGCTCCTCATCCCATGGTAGCAGTGACATAGTCGGTTAGCGCGTCGTTAAATTTTTTAAAGGTCCCGAGATCGAATACCATATAACACAGATTTGGCCACAATTTTTTTTTTTTTTGATTTTAATAATGTTTTTTTATTTTTTTAAAATTTTAAAAATTTATTTCACATAAATTCAAAAATATCATTATTGTAAACAGGATTTGTTGTCTGCTTTTCGCCAATTAGTCAAATTTTCGTCATTTGAATATCTTAAAATATTATAATACTCAAAAGTATAATAATTCAAAAATAAATTATGTGTAAATAAAAATGGGTAATTTTTGCTCTTTATTGCAATTGGTTTACTACTGAACGCTCTGCAATAAAAACTGTTCGGAGAGACCTTAAAAGATAAGTAGGTTTTACAGGAAAATTTTATGTTTGCCCCAGAAA
This sequence comes from Microlaimidae sp. YZB2_3, assembly GCA_030248175.1. NCBI lineage: Eukaryota > Metazoa > Nematoda > Chromadorea > Desmodorida > Microlaimidae > Microlaimidae sp. YZB2_3. Next base: position 13,715 of record JASAMX010019837.1, on the reverse strand, counting down.
CGCTTTGAAAATAAGCCCAAACTTTTAGAAATCGCTGGATAGATTAAATTAATTGTAAAAAAATATTTAAAAAAAAAATTTTTTTTTTGTAAATAAAAATTACTCTATTTTAATTTAAAACCTCTAATCGTTAATTGGGTCCTTTGTGGTGGCATAGCCAGTTTTTTATATAACCCCTTCCCTAAGCCCGGTGAGCAAACGCAAACCTATTTTTGACTGAAAAGAGCAAAAGCTTTCACCTTCTACATTTGTGGATCCGAGTAATTTTGGTGCGGAAAAACCGATTTGTTAACACTTGGTGGGTAAGCGGGGAAAGTTTTAGGGTTATAACTTATAACCCGTCCAAAAAAATCGTACGCGTTTCTAAAATTTAGGGGGTCCCATTTCCCAGTACTAAGAAGGTTAAAATATAGGGTATGTATGTGGGCGTAGGTGGGCAGCCTCCCGGATTTTGAGGGGTATACGTATACCTGACCCCCGAAATTGGGGGGGGGTGTCAGAAAATTTTTTTGTGGTATGCTTCAAATACCCCATTTTTAGCGTTTTTAGTTCTGAGACCCCCCAAATTTTAGGGGGGTGTCGGCCATACATGAGCATAGGAAGGTAGGGTGGGATCCACCCCCCTGTACAAAAAAATGGACCCCCCTGTAGAAAAAATATTTTGGACCCCCCTGTAGAAAAAAATGTAGGGCCCCCAAAATTTTTAAATTTTAACACCCTACCCCTACCCCCCTCTGGAATTCTTAATTAACCCTCTCCCCCTTCCGAGCCAAATTTTGGGTATGAATTTAGGTGAAAATTTACTGCCACAAACACGGTTTTGTTGTAAAAAAAACAGCACTTTTGTACTCTTTATAGAAAAACAATTTTTTTATGTAGAAAATTCTACAGAGAAACTGCCACAAGTTCCTCTGTAACCTTCCTCCTTTATCCTGGCTTGAGACAGGCAGTGAGTGTATAAACAGTGGCGGAGTATAAACAGTGGCCGGTCCATGCTTGTATGGTGTCGGCTATAATCGGGATTTTTCGGGGGGGGGGGGCTATAACCCATACATGGGCTGATGGGCAAGTTGGTCCAGGGTGGGGCGTTAAACCCCAAATTAGAGGGGGGGGTTAAAATCCGAGAAACGCAAAATACCCATATCGTTTTTTTTTTCTGGAGTGCATTTTAGCCATATCGTTTTTCGATTTTAAAGGGAAAATAGGTGTAAAAAAACGCTAATTTTAGGTCAAAAAGCCCTTTTTATTGCATTTTTGAGCTTTTTATTGGTTAAAACATTCATTTTGACCTCGAAACTTAAGTTTGGAGGCAGTTAGAAGTCATTTTAAAGATATTTTTTCTTCATTTTTCCAAAATTGGGGGGTTAATCTTTTCTCCCCCCCCACTTCTGAGTAAGGGGGGGGGGGTTAAACCCATGGGTAGGCAGGAACGGGGGTGGGGGTTATACCCCCTCTAAGAAAATCCCGATTATAGCCGACACCCCCCCCCCCTTAAACTTGGAGGAAGGGTACCTCGGACACCCCCCCCCCTAAATTTTGGGGGGTCCCTGTACTAAAAATGGGGTATTTGAGCAACAACATAAATCAGCAAAGGTTCCAGTGCACGGAATCTTCGCCCCCAAAAACAATTATTATTATTACTATTATTTCTTTACTAATAATATCGGTAACACATTTTTACAACTATAATCTTTGTCTGAAACATTAAAATTGTGAGTACTAAAAAAGTACCAAAAAAATTCAAATTTGCAAAGCAAAAGGAGGAGAAGAGTTGGAAAATTAAATTTAATTTTAAAAACTTATTGTTTGTCTTGCAGATAAATGTAAAATTTAATAATTTTTTGGTATCACCAAAAACGCGGTAAGTAAACGCTTTTCAAACGCCGGTTGTGAGCTGGTTAGGATTTTTAAGTCGGAAGTAAAAACTTGGCATGCCAAAACATTTTTAGTTAAAAAAAACTCTTAAAATCCATACTTATTATATTGTTACAAAATTCAAGTCATCTATTTAATTTTGAATAAATTTTCAAGAAACGTTAACAAACGGCTTGTTCTAACACGGTACCAAAAGCAAATAATAAGAATCTTGATTTTTGTAAGAATCAAGCTTTTTCCATTGTAATTGCTGTGGTAACGGCGTCTTTAAAAAATATCTATTTGGCTTTTTCTTTTATTACTCTTTTTTTTAACTTAATGTAGGGTATCTGACTTAATTTCAGCCAGGCCTTAATTTCGGCCACCAATTTAGGGTGTTAGAAAATTGGCTTTTTTTTAAAACACAAAAGAAAAGAACTAAAGATAAATTCTATCAGGGTGAAAATAGATGAGTGGTAAAGTAACCACTCGTTTTTTGAAAAAATATCTTGTGCAGAGATACACATGACGCAACTAAATAATAATTGGTTACATAACCGTTGAAAACTTTTTTTTTAATTTTTCTCGCTCACGGGTTTGTTTATTTTTTCCTGGCGGAGAGCGATTACGCCCTAAATTTCACCTGGAAGGCTTTAGCTTTAGTACAAAAGTAACTGGATGAGTGTTGAATAAAGTATTTTTGTAGTTTTTTACTCGTGTGATTCTTCATTATCAGTATTTTCACACAAGAAGTGAATTTTTTTGCGATTTTCTGGATTTTTGCTTTTTATCAAAATTAGAACTGTATTAAATTGAGAACGAAGCACTATATGACCTTAAAATAACTTCCATTCTCCATTTAAGGCTGAAAATTGTTAATTTTCATGTTTTGATATTTTCTTCAAAATTTTTTTGCAATGTGTTTAACTAAACTAGTGTTTAACTGCAATGCGTTCGCACCATCATGTGTATGGGATCATGTATTATGACATTCCTTGAAACTTAAGCTTTGCAATGATATCCCATTTAGCCCAATCTTTTTCGTGGTTAGGAGAAAGTTTGTTTCCCTTTTTAGTGAAAAAACGTTGTCCACCATTAAGATGTCCATGTTCATTTTTCCCAAAACATCATATTCTGGCTTTACATTGGCAAATTACTCTTACCAATAAGTTTGAATTAATTCAAAGATAAAAATTTTTTTCAACTTCGAAAGTCCATAGGGCCCTGTTTTTGTGAAAATGTCTTGTCCAACCAAAAGATTTCCATGCGATTTTTTTTTAATTTTAACCCCTTTATGGCATTTCCCTGTCTGTAAGCTTTGCAACGATATTTCATTTACCCAATTTTTTTTGGTTGGGGAGGAAGGTCGTTCCCCTTTTTAGTTAAAAAACGTTATCCAGTATTAAGATGTCTATTTTAATCTTACCAAAAAACATCAGCTTCTGGTTTTACATTGGTTACTTACTCTTATCAGTTAGTTCAAGTCATACATGGGCAAGTTGGTCCGGAGTGAGGGGGTTAAACCCCAAATTAGGGGTGGTTAAAATCCGAGAAACGCAAAATACCCATATCGTTTTTTTCTGGAGTGCATTTTACCCATATCGTTTTTCGATTTTGAAGGAAAAATAGGTAAAAAAACGCTAATTTTAGGTCAAAAAGCCCTTTTTATTGCTTAAAACATTCATTTTGACCTCAAAACTTAAGTTTGGAGGCAGTTAGAAGTCATTTTAAAGACATTTTTTTCTTCATTTTTCCGAAATTGGGGGGTTAACCTTTTCTCCCCCCCCCACTTCTGAGTGGGGGGGGGGTTAAACCCCCTTCTCAGAATTTGGGGGGGTTAACCCCCCCAACCCCTCCCCCCCGTGCCCATGTATGGTTCAAGTCAACTAAGAGAAAAAAATTTTAATTTCTAAAGTCCATAGGTTCCCCCTTTTGTGAAAATGTGTTGTCCAGGGTAAAGATGTCCATGAAAATTTTTTCAACCCTTTACGACATTCCCTGGACAGTAAGCTTTGCAATGATATCTCATTTAGCCCAATCCCATTTGTGTTTGGGGAGTGCAGTAGTTCCCTTCTTTAGTGAAAAAAACGTGTCTTAGTATAAAGATGTCCATGTTCATTTTTTCCAAAAACAATGATATTCTGGCGTTACATTGGCTAATTACTCTAATTACCATATAGCAACCAGTATTTTCTTTTACAGACAGTTAATCCGTAAAGTCGATAACTGGGTGCCTATAGAACCAAACCAAGCCAATTCCTAGACAAAAAATTTTTTAACTTCCAAAATCCATAGGAGGCCTTTGGTGAAAACGCCTTGTCTAGTATAAAGATGTCCATGTAAGTTTTTTCAAAATTTCAGCCCCCTTACGACATTCCCTGGGGTATAAGTTTTCCAACGATACCTCATTTACCTTAATCCGTTGAGTGGTTAGGGAGGAGTTAGGGAACACACAGACTCACAAACACACACACAGAGACACGCGCGCGCGAACACACACACAGACACACACACACAGACACACACACACCCACACAGACCTGTGCATAATCTTAAAATCCCCCCCCCCCGTTTTATTGAAAATTTGCCCCCCGTTTTATTGCCCCCAACCGCCAAAAAATGAAAAAGTACCCTAAACATATGACGCCATATTTGACCTATGATGACGCCATCATCGCGAATTTTTTGTAGTTTTTAGCCTATTTCAATGTATTTTAAGCCATTTTAGACCTATTTTTACCTTATTTCCGCTTTTTTTGTCCCTTTTTTCCCTTTTCCCTTCTTTTTTTCTCTTTTTTTCTCCTTTTTTTCTCTTTTTTTTTCTTTCCCCCCTGCTTGCCCCCCCCGTTTTATTGCCCCCCCGTTTCAAAAAAGTTGCCCCCCGTGTCCCCCCCGTTTTAACCCCGGGGGGCAGTGCACAGGTCTGCACACACACACAGACAGACACAGACACACAGAGATATTACGTCTATTTATATACAGATATTTTTTTTGCTAAAAATGTCCGGACTTAAATAGGTATTGGTCGAACTCGATTTGTCATTAAATTGTGGTGTTTTCAAAAGTTATAAACGCTCAAACGAAATTTTTTGTCACTTTCCCAGTAAAAAAACAAGGAATAAAACAATAAATTATGCAATTAATCATCAGTTTGCAAAAGCAGTCATAACTTGTGCAATATTAAGGTTATTTTTAAAACCAAACTATCAATTTATTTGTATTTAAACGGACACCGTAATGGTGTTATCAAAATATAATATTTTATCTATTTTTGTTTGTATTTTTTTAATTTTAATAATTATTAGTTACAAAACAAAAAATATATACAAACCTAAGAGCACCATTGTATTTCTCATCTCATTAAAATACAATTAAAGTGGCTGTTTGGTTTTTAAAATTGCATAAATATTGCATAAGTTACTTGCATAAGTGACTGTTTTGGCAAACTAAATATTAATTGTGCAATGTATTTTAAGAATTTGTGATATTTCCATAAAAAATTTCTGAGGGATTTTTTTTTAATTTCACGGTACATGTTTCAAAAACGCGTAACTAACTTTTAAATTTTTAAAATTTTGTTTTTGATACAGATTAACATTGTCTTATTAAAGGTAAACCAAACGTAGCTTTAACAGTGTGCTCACGTGACTAATTTAGACACGCCCACATGACTTTCATGCGGAGAAATTTTTTCGTTCACACAAGATCAGCAATTTTTAAAAAATTCAATGTTTTTGTAAAATATATAATTTATAAATCAAATGTTAAGGTTTCTCCTAGTAGTTTTCACTGCAAAGCGTTAAGTAGTAAGCCAATTGTGGAACATAGCAAAAATTACGGTTTTTTTACTTACATAAAAATTATATTTTAGAAAATCCAAATGCCAAAAAATTCGACAAATTGGAAAAAAGCAGGAAACAGATAATTTTTTGTTTTTAATATATGTAAATAAAATTGTAAAATTATAAAAAAATCTAAAGAAAACTTTTTAACATGAAAATAAAGTTTTCTTGGTTTTAATGAGGAATCGACCACCTCATCTCTGTCAAAGCGACTACGCCTTAACTGATTGCGCCACGGCACCATCTTAGAATCAGATACAAAAACACATATATAAACAAATACTCCATATTAAATCAAATCTTATTGGCTGATAAAGTGACGTCAGATTCTCGTGATTTGAGTGGTTACTTAATGGGAGGCATTTTTTTCATCCAACAAACAACTGTTGCAGCCACGTTGGGTTTACCTTTAATTTTTTTTGTATTTTTGTGGGTAGAGTGTAGTTAAGGCGTTTATCTATACTTTGGTAGAGGGTAAATTCTTTTGCGACATTGTCGCCCAAAGAAAAGTTTGAACAACGCAAAAACACGATTTCTGCTTCTGTTACCTTGATCAGTCAATATTCTGAAGACAATAAGCAATTCTGAGCTATTGCTGGGGTTGCAGAAAGGCAAAAACCGCAGTCACGACAATTTTAGATATAATTTCTATAGTACCCTTTTGCCCTCAATTCTGCCCTTGTGTCCAGTATTGATGTTGATTCGTCCAGAGCTCTGGAGTGGAACTCGTTTTTTTTAGTTCCGGAGCTCCGCCCATTTTTTTATAATTTTAATTTTTTAATAAAATTGAAATTAATGCTGTGTGTTATTTGGTTAAAGTTTTTTCAAATTAATTTTTTTTACACTTATTAACAACGATAAAAATAATCCTAAATAGAATAACTTCAAAGACCAACTTAAATAATCTTTAACTCGTTCGTTTAAGAGGCGAAGCTTCGGAGCTCCGGAGTTCCTTTCGCTTTAAGAGATCGAAGCTCCGGAACATTAAATTGGTAGATAGGAACTTCACAAGTACCCTCGTGTTCAGTATCATTTTGTCCTTTACCCATGTGTTTAGTAACCTCGTGTCTAGCACCTTCGTGTCCTGTTTGCTTATTAAAATACAAAATCAATACATTGTAGGTTGTTATATTTTTAGGTTAATTTTTCTGCCGCAAAATATGCATTTTACTTTATTAAATAAAATTTTTAAAAATACTTTTTGTTTTTATATTGCAAACAAATTAAAAAATTGTTAACGCGCTCTATAAATTCAAGAAATTAATATATCTTTAATGAAAAATTAGAACAATTAGACAAATTAGAACCATTGTGACACATAAATTGGTTAAATACGCCTCTTTTTTTTAAACAATATTAGTTATTTAGTACATTTTTATTAAGCAAATATTATTTTATTCAATATTATTTGAAGCAAGTTCTACAGTAATATTTGCTAAATAATAAAATACTAAACACTAAAAAAGCCGTTACAAAAAAAATTTTTTTGACATATACGAAAAAATCGAGCCAAATCTTTTGCGTCTGGGATTATTTATATAATTTATAGTACTTTGTATTTTGTTTGAACGCCTAAATAATAATATTTCAAAAATATGTTAAGAACTAATATTTAGAAACTTAATAATATGCCAAAAATATTCTAAGAACTAATATTTTAAAACTTTGTTCAAAAGTTTTGGTTTTTAAAAGCGTAAGTTTATAAATAATAAAAATGAATAAAAAAAATCCAGCTAAACACTAAATTTTCAACTAAAATTTTACCAAAAAAATCGCTATATGCGATTTTTTGGCAGACACGGTTTAGTTCTCATATGTACTTTTTATTACTGTTTTTTTTCGTGCAGCGACTTACTGCGCACGAAATGGATTTTTTTTAAATATTCTAGACTGATTATTCTCTAAAAAATAATACTTCAATAGAAATTTTTGTGCACGAGAACTGTGTAATGGGAAATGGTTTATTTTTGCCAGAAAAGAAGCATTTGGATAAGTTTTGTTCCAAAAGTTCAGACAAAAATTTAGTGCATCCGAACATTTTTATTTAACTTAAAATGAGCGTTTTAAAAAATATCTTGGTTACCATAAACAGTTTATAGGTTTTTTATTGTGATTATGAAAAATTACCTTGGCAATCAGGAACGAACTCGCATATTCTGCCAAAGGTGTCATCCAACAAACAATGAAAGTTCTCAATTGCGGCAAATCCACCCCAGTCACGTACTATTGCACAATTTTCCGGTGTAGTAAGTGCGTTGGGATATGTTGGATATACAGTTGAGATTACAACAGGATGATTTGGCGTATCAACCCATATCCAATCAGAATGAATATTTCCCCCGGTTGAACTACCGTCTTCACGCCGTAATCCTATCCATAGGTCAGTAAAAACCTAAATTCAAACAAAAATATTATATAAGCTTAAAAAAATCAAGTCAAATGATATCAAAATCATTAAGCTGGAATCAGTTTTTAGCTAAAAACTTTTACGCCGCAGACCAAAGAAGATACTTCAAGCGAATCCTTATTTGAGTTTTCTAAATTTCTTTCCGACTTAACAGTTTTTTTGATAGCACTTGCTGTTAATGGTTCACTAGTTTATATACCTGATCCGAAAGTCAACCATCAAAGGCATAAGCTTAAAAATCCGCAAAGTCCGACCCTTTAAATTCCGAGTGAAATTCTCCAGACATTAACTAAATCTAACCTATAATGATCTGAGGCTTATTTCATAAAAATTCTTTGTATGTTTGTATAAGAAACGCTTATTTTTCTTTTGTATTTTGAATTAAGAAGTATATTAACAAAATTACGTTAAGAAATCAAAAATACCAAATTAGTAAATTCGGCAAATTCTGGAAATTCCGCAGTTATTTATGTATATTTTTTGTGAAAAAACTAAGAAAAAATTAAATGCGTTTATTAATTTACAATGAAATAGGCCCCTGATGCTTAACCATAAGGTCAACATTATTTTTGTAAGGTCCTTGCCACTTAAAACGTTGTTTGTCATTTTTAGTGTTAATTTTTTTCTGGGTTCATATATCCTTATCTTAAATTCAGCCGTAAAGTCAGCTGCTTACTATGAATAAACTAAAATATTATTTTATAACTTTTGTAAAGTGATATTATATCACTTACAGATGAATTCCAATATTCATTAGTTGCAGGGCTTGTGATATGAGCTAATCGACCTCTAGTTCCAGGTGGCGCTGAATTTGAGCATCTGGCGAGAGACATGTGCCAATTGTCTTGAGGGATTTCAAATATTTTAAAACAGTGACCATCAATTAAAGTTCCGTTGATAGAATTGCAGGTTGCTGTAAAACTTTACATAGTTTTTAAAAATTTAATTTTGTTATAAAAAACTTGATTTTACACTAAGCATGAATTCGTTTTAAATGATAATTTTAGCTAGAACTGCTTGACAATATTTTTAGCAGTGGTAAAAACTTTGGACTGATCAATGTTCGATTTGACAAACATCAGAGTCAGAAAAAAGTCTGAAAGAATCGTTTTTTTAAAGCCTTGGCACATGCAATTTCAATACTCGTAAGGTTGGTTCATATTTATGACAAAACGTCCTTTGAACAATGTCCAAAGGACAAAAAGTATGAACACGGTGTCCTTTGAACTTTGTCTTTTGAACAAAATCCAAAGGACAAAGTCCAAAGGACGTTTTGACTCTGTGTTTGTCCTTTGGACAAAGTCCAAAGGACTTTTATCCTTTGGATTTTGTCCAAAGGACGTTTTATCATAAGTATGAACCAGCCTTTAAATCCTAAATTGTGTTTCTGTGGATTAAAAAAATTTACCACAAAATTTTTATCATAAATAACCGCGATTTTACGGATAAATCCGACACACGCCTTGAACTAACTCGGTATTATTAACCTAGCATATCTTGCATTAGGAGAAAAAGGTGTTAATGGCTACAACGATAGGAAAAAGTTAAAACTTTAAAGGGCAGTTGAGCGTTTAATATAGGTTTGTTTGACGTTAATAGTAGTCGCAGATACATATCTTTATGTTTGAAATAGACTGAACTTTACTTAAAGTTAAACGGAAAAAAGAAATATTGACTTTGTTTTTGGAAAAAATATTCTCTTCAATCAAAAAATTTTAAAATACCAATTATATGATTTTCTGATCTCTTACTATTATTTTTTGTTTATTTATTTTGTTAGTCTTTTTTCATTCTTTTTTGATAGGGAATAATTCAGCTGTGTATATTATAAAACGCGTCTGAAACGCCTTGGTTTTCCGCTGCCTTTGAACACTGAGAGGCGAAACGCCATACACAATCCGCGTTTGAGAAGCGATAACAATCGCAAAGGATTTATTTTGATGTTTACATTGGTTTGTAAAAATTCAAAAAAATTACAATATAATTTGTTAAAACAAACCAAATTTTTTATTGCTTTATTACACTGCAATTCCTGACGTACCTGTTATGTTACATTCGTTTGCGTAACCGAAAGTTGTAAAAGATCCAGCTAAAACAAGTAAACCCTAATTTAAAAAATTGATAATTACAAAAAAAAATATTAATTCAAAAAATTTCTATTATATATCTTCTTATAACCTATATAATTCCTTAATTTGGACAAAATCTTAAATTTGATATTATTATTAATATTTCTGAGCTTTTTTTAAAATTTTAACCAATTATCTGACGACAAAATACAGTTTTCCAAAATACATTTTAACTAGTACGAGTTTTATGAATTTAATGAATTTTATGAATTTACCAAATAAAAAAGGGCCTTAGAAGAGCCATAATTTTCTTTTGATATGTTTCAAAAAGTTTTAATTGTGAAAATTTAAAAGTTTTATCAAAAGACCAAGCATTTTTATTTTTACTTACTTATTTAAAATTAATTTATATTCATGTTTTGTTAGAACGACACGTATTGTTAAAAGAACACCAGAGAAATCTTTAATGCAAAATAATGTTGAACGCTTCTGCCTGTTTATAATTAAAATTAATTATCAATTTACCAATTTTATAATATTACTTATAAATACCTATAACATTACTTACTTGTTATACCCTAAAAAATGAACATTAAGAAAAATATTTATATTGTATTTCAATTTTAATCTAAAATAACAACAGAAATATTTGTTTTGTGTTTAACAATAAAGAAATAAAGACATGTATCTTTTTAATACTAGGAGAGAAACATTTAATGTAAAATAGTGTTGAACGCTTTTGCCTGATATAGTTAACAATATACCAATTTAACCAAGTTTGAATATAATATAAAAAATACCTGCAAGAATACTTACTTTCAAAACTCTAAAATACCTATAAAAAAAAGAACAAAGTTTATAAAATAACAAAACATGAAAACATAACCTGTGATAACCCTTTTTATGTTACATTTCAGTTAAGCATATTTGAAATGTTTTATTAAAGATTTAATTTATTAGTAAGTTTACGCATTCGTATTACACTCGTAAGATATTTATTAAATAGTAATAAAAGATATGAAAATATTAAAACAAAAACACGTGTTTTTTAATGACTAAAAAAAATCTACAATGCAAAATAGTGTTAAACGCTTTTGCCTGATAGTTCAAACTCGAGTACCAATCTGCCAATATTGAATATTCAATATAAATACCTGCAAAAATTTACTTACTTGTAAATCCCTAAAAAAATTGATCATTAGAACACAATTTATATTGTATTTAAGTCGATATTAAATTAACTAAAACAAATATCTTACCTGTGATGAACGTTTCCTTGTGTTTAAGCATATTTCAAAATTTACAAAAATAACTACAGAACAAAATTACGATTTTTCGTTTGAATGTCCGATACCGAATCACTTTGATTATCTTTTTTTTAATTTTTTTAAAAATCTTACATTGGTCCTTACATTTTTAATTTTTTTAGCATGTGTAACTAAACATTTTTTTGGTTTTCTTAACTCCTAAATGGTTTGCTGAAACAACTAAACAACAAAAAATATCTGTGTATAAAAAAGATGCCCATGTTTTAATAGGCACCTTGCACTGAAACTTAAAATAAACATAAGATATAGAACACACAAACATTAACCCTGTACGGAAAATACCGTAATCATGCAAATGTTCCCTGATTATTGATTAGTCGCGGCATTGACGAGAAATAACCCGCTTATAATAACATCTGTTGCCATATATTTTTTTTATTTCTACATGCAAATCTTAATTACACGTTTTAGAACAGACAATTTCTAATATAAATCAACATATATAATCAGTGTGATGTCATTATTAAACACCCCAGGGTTTCGTCTTTCGTCTTTTAAAAAAAAAATTTGCATGATTACGGTACTTTCCCTACAGTCGCAATGTTTGTGTGTTCTATATCTTATGTTTATTTTAAGTTTCAGTGCAAGGTGCCTATAAAATTTTCAATTTATACACTGTGGTTTGTTAAATATTTTGAGAGACAAAAATATAAACCATTCCTAGAGTTTTTAATGCATTGTGAATTGTGCTTTTTTGCTCTTAAATTAAATCATTAGTGTTTGCTTCAGTAGAGTTGTGTTCTATCATTGTGTTTTACCGATGTAACCGCATTGTTAGTTGCTCCTATAAAGAACACATAAAATAAACCAATGAATAAGCAAGGTTTCGGTAATATATTGTAATAATAAACAACAAAAATAATTATACAAAAAGGCTTAAAAGATATAACAAAAAGTAGCATTATTTTCACTTTAATAAAACGTGATATGCTGATCTGTTTGTGCACAATTTAAAATTATTATCGACTAACCGTGGTATTCCCAGAATCTATAAATCCTACTACAAATACTTTTAAAAAAACACATCGCATTTAAACCGCTCACCTTCGCATATAGAAATTAATTATATAAATATGAAAGTGTATTCGGCATTTAGCATGATAATTTTTGATATTTGCGGTGATAAGCAGTTCAAAAGCCGCTCATCACGGTATATTTATAGGTAAAATTGTCGTAGCTACGACTCTACCCTCTTTGTATATGCCAATAATCGCTCAGGATTGCATTTTGTTCACTAAATCAACTAATCAGCGTAATGGTAGCAGGAATCATGTATGGGCACGCTATCAACTTTACTTGGGGTTGTAAAATCCGCAATGAGTTTGCAATTTTGCGAGTCTTTACATTACTCTCTGTTTTTTTAGCGATACTGGAAAAAAGTTGACAAAAAATTTTTTGTTTGCGGTCTTATAAGTTTTGAACGCGCCCGATCAATATGCAAATATCTCGCGTTAAGGTCCTTGTACTTTTGGCTACCTCCTGAAAAAAAATTTTTTCAAAAATTTTGGGGGGTTAGCCCCAAAATTGCCGAAATTTACGGTCGATTTTTTCGGCCAAATTTCTAACTTTTTACCATATAAGGGTTTAACTTCTGAAAATTTTTTGGCAGATTGCCCATACTGTTCTTAGCTCAAAAATATATAATTTGTTGGGGGTAACCTACCTGGGTCGGGTAGCCCGAGAGGTTAAAGGGGGTCAATTTCACGATTTTTGCTAAAAATCTTTGTATGGGGGACACCAAATGCATATTTTGGCATCATGCTCAAAAACTGTTAGAGCAAAGGCCTGAGACCGGGGGGATTTATGCAGAAATTTAAGTCCAACATTTTGGTGATAGTCTCAAAAAAATCTTGATGCCCTAAGGCACTGCAATGGCTGACCCCTAAAAAAACTTTTACACAGCCCCTCTACATAAGCGAGTAATATATCATTTTAAAGCTCTCGGCGTGCTGATTTCAAAATTATAAAAAAATTTGCTCTAAATGGTCGGGAACCAAAATACTGACCCCCTTTGTACCCCAAAATTAGTAAGGGGTGATTTTTTATTATTTATAAGCCGTGTTTATGTTCGTTTGAAAGCTCTATGCGTGATGATTTCAAAAATATTAATTTTAGACTAAAATTTTTTATGGTTACCCAGTTACATACCCCCAAATACCCCGAATTTTGAAAAATGGTAATTTTGTCATTTTTTTTCATTTTAAGTGACATGTTT